>JAODAL010005084.1:0-148016 GCA_025379985.1 Phyllomedusa bahiana
TGTAAATGAGTGATAACTTTACAAAGGGGTCGGTAAAATTTACATTGAAAGATTTTATATATTTTTTTCTTTTTTATTATTTTTACACAGTAAAATACTCTAAAAAAAATTGCGTTTTATGTTGTCCTATTGGGACAGCCATAACTTTTTTTTTTTTTGCTGTGTATGGGCTTGTTTTTTGCGGGATGAGTTGAAGTTTTAGTGGCACCATTATGGGGTGCATATGATGCTATGTTCACTTTTTATTAAGGTTTTTGTGAGATGGTTTTGAACAAAATACAGCAATCTTGGTAGTGTTTTTATTTTTTTATAGCGTCACTGTAGGGTATATATGACATGGTATTTACCTCAGCCGGTCAATACGATTACACAATTACCCAATTTGTATATTTTTTTTATGTTTTACTGCTTTATACAATAAAAACACTTTAATTCAACAGGAAAATACATTTTTGCATCACCATAGTCTGAGAGCCATAACTTTTAAATTTTTCTGTCCTTGGAGCTGTGTAGGGACTTGTTTTTTGCGAGATGAGTTGACGTTTTTATTAGTATCATTTTTGGGGGGGACAAGGCTTTTTGATCGCTTTTAAATCCATTTTTTGGAGGCCAGGCAAAGAAAATACTGCAACCTAGTAGTGTTTTTATTTTATGTTTAGGGGGCCCTCACCGTGCAGTATCCGTGATAAGTTAGCTTTACTCTTTGGGTTGCTACGATTATGGCGATACCCTATTTAGTTTGTGTTCTTTTTTTTTTTTTTTTCTTTTTTTTTTAAAGTGCTTCAACATAAAAAAAAGAAAAGTGTTTTTAGTGTGTAAAACAATATTTATGCATCGCTATCTTCTGAGAGCTATACATTTTTTTATTTTTCCGTATACAGAGCTGTATAAGGACTTTTTTTTGCGGGATGAACTGACGTTTTAATTGGTACAACTTTGGCGTTTCTAAGAGTTTTTGATCGCTTTTATTCCATTTTAATGTGCTGGGGGATTAACAATAATTTTATTTTTGTGATTTTTTTTTTTTTTTTTTTTTTTACGGCGTTCAACCGTACGGGTTAATTAACATGGGAAAAGATTTATAGGGCAGGTCGTTAGGCACGTGGCGATACCAAATATGGGTACTTTATTTATTTTTGATCTTTTTTGGGGCGATTGCCGTGTGTAAAGGGGAAAAGGGCGGTGTACGTATTTTTATTTTATTTTTTGTGTTTTACTTGTTTTTTCACTTTTTTACATTATTTTTTTTACTTTTCCCCATAGGGGATTTGAATGAGAGATCTTTTGATCTCTCATTCAATAGGAACAGTACATAGCTGTTACTAGACTGGTTCCTAAGACAAAATGTCAGTCACGATGCCGGGACATGCCCACAGGGCACGGCCGGCATTGTGACGTCACAGACAACCCGGAAGGCATTCTCTACCCTCCGTGCTGTCTGTCAGAGGGCAGGAGCTGCACGGATCTCCCGATCCATGCGCTGCTGCCGCCGACAGACGCAGGAGGAGCAATCTCCTCCTGCGTCTCTCTTAGTTATTGCGACCCGATGGTCGCGATATTTAAGGGGTTAACCACCCCCCCCACTCCCCCGGAGCGATCCGGGGTCGGGGCCAACGCTGCGGGATGTCTGCTTTAGAGTTCGCGCGATCCTCAGGACGTATCCATATGTCCAGGTGCGTGAACCCCCAAACGACCTGGACGTATGGATACGCCCAAGGTCGTTAAGGGGTTAATAATTGGCTGTTGGGGATAATTTTATTTTCAGTGGTCCTTTTACCTGACATGAAGTTGGATAAACTCACAAAAAGTTAGGGATATTTGGCTTTTGGTTAAAATTTCAGGATAAACATAAGTTTCTTTTTGCACAACTTGCTGATCTCTAACAAGGAGCTTAATGGCAAAATTTCCAACCGGTTTTTGATCCCTGAATCGCCCAATATAGAGGATCAATTTGAATTGGGATGTAAACAGTCCTCCTCATCATGCTGTTCACGTTTTGACATCATGAGACCAAGACAACACCTTACAATTGCCCAATAGTACCTCACCATTGTAAGGTTATGTTCACACGGCTTATTTGACGTGGTTTTGGACGAGGTTTTCTGAGCATTTCCTCGCCCAAAACCTTGTCCAAGACGCCCCCAGTTTAATTTATGTAAAACCTCCTTGTAGTTCACACACGACTAGGTTTTTACACACTTCTTCGGAACCGCTGAAAAAGCAGGGTCATGTCAATTCTTGAAGCGTATTTTTTGTACAGTTTGTGTCCTGCCTCCATATAACCCAGTCTGTTGCCTGGTAACGGAGGGGAAGGGGTGGGGGGCAGTGTACACTCCTCACATGTCATCAGTCCAGGCTGACTGTATAACTGCTTATAGCCAAGCTGAGCCTGAAACTCTGCAGAAAGGTGACAAGCATGCAGGAGGCTGTATCGCTGTACTCTGTAGACACCCTTCTGCTTCCACTGTACAATCAGTGATGATGTCACAGTTCTTCAGGGAGGGGAGATGCGCCTCGTGGGAGGGGAGACTCGCCCCTGGATTTTAAATTCAATCTCGGAGAATTAGCTGAACAGCTCAAACGATACAACCTCGTTACATTTCAAATTGCCCTCCTTTTGCCATTTTGCACATAAAAGAAAAAAGTTAGACAATTATTGCCCCATCTGATCTATTAAAATATAACCTTCTCTGTCCTGTTTGCTGAACACTGTAGAAGGGGGGGGAGGAAATTCCAACCGCAAAAGTTGTTTTTTTGTAATGGGAGGGGGGCTATTTCATGTTCACTACAAATTGAGGGGAAAAAATGATCACACAATTGCATCTATCCCAAATTGGCCCCAATAAAAAGCACACTTTGGCCCACAAAAATGCACCATCACTTAGGACCAGTGTCGGAAATGAAAAGAAAGAAAAAGGAATTGGCCACAGAAAATGGTGCTGCAATGGTTAAGAAATACAGAATGTTTATATTACTAAATATAATAATAAAAACTCTTTTTTTGGTATGACTAGAATCCTATCGACCTGCAGGATACAGATAACACCTCAGTTGGGGTATGTTCACACTGCTTATTTTGCGCTTTATACGTGGCGAAATGTGCGCTGCAGTTACGGTAATTCATAGATCGTATTGTACGTGCAGGGGGAGAATTGACGTGTCAATTCTTTGTGCCGCTGACAATGCATGTCTGTGGCCGGCCAAGCCCCCCCTCTCCTCCAATACTTTGGAATTACGCGCTGGTTACCCGGTGTATTGCGGTGCGTACTATACATGCTGCAGTTAGCCGTGTGAACATACCCTTATTTTGAAAACTGAACAACAACAAAACAAAATGCCCTCAAACATGGCTCAAGTACTTTTTTTCACATTTCCCCCTACTTTGAATTTTTTTGGGGGTGTCCCAGTACACACTGTAGTATGGTTAATAGCACCACTAAAAATTACTCCTTGTCCTGCAAAACAAAATGCCCTTATGTCTATGCAGATGTAAAAATAAAAAGTATGGATCTCTGAAGACTGGGAGGAAAGAAAATGAAGAGCCAACAAATTATGACCGGCTGTCAAGAAGGGGGTTAATCAATTTATATGTACAAAAAGTGACCCCATTTATGAAACCAGCCCTCATGTGGATACAAGAGCAGAAAAAAAAAAGTTGAAGTACTTCGAATTTCTTGTCTAATAAGGCATAAATGGGCTGGTCTGTAAGGGGTTAATATGCTTTGAAATCCTCAACCCATTTATTGTTCATAATCATTTAATCAGTAATTCATTAATGTGAAGTTGAAGGAAAGGGCCGAAAGCAAATTGAAAATGTGCCTTCCAGATGGTGGCTTGCTGGTGCCCTATTTTAAAGGAGTTGTCTCCCTACAGAGTTTCATAGGATGCATGAATGAAATACTCTACTTCCTGGTTCAGACTGACTGTGATTAGCATACAGCTCCATGGTGTATTCAACTCTGTGTTTTCAGTTGCTAATTAGTTCAGATTAGCTCAGAAGCTTCTCTGAAACTACTAGCAGGAGTTTTTATCTGATCCGTCAAACAAAAGCCCTAATTAGTCCTGTTTACTTTAGCTAAATCAAGCTTTTTACTGGCAGCCAGCACAGAGCTGCCATGACCTGTGTGATGACTTCACATAGAACAAACAGCAGGGGGGAGAGATGTACACAGGTCGGTTACTGAGGGAACTGAAATAGCCAGGGAGGTGATTAATTCACTTGTTTCTACTTATCTAAAACAGATGAACAAAGCAATATATTTGGAAAATGTCTTTATTTTGTGTTCCCTACAAATTGAAAGCTATTCTTTGTAGCGAGACAACCCCTTTAAACAAGATGGGCCACATGTATGAAAACTGTCTTGGTCTAAGACTGTCCTTGTTGCCCATAGCAACCAATCAGTGCCCCTTTTATTTCGTATAGTGCTCTGAAAAAATGAAAGGGGAGCTCTGATTGGTTGCTATGGGCAATAAAGTAAGTCTTAGACCAAGACAGTTTTCATATATATCCCCCTGTGTGTGTACAAGCCAACAGTACTGCAATGGGTTGGCTTCCTGGGTGCGCCCTGTCACACGCACGCACATTTGATGCTCATTGACTGGTACTTGCTGTAGGAAATTCTTCTGTAGAGCGTTGATTACCCTTGACTTGTGGAAAGTCTACCTTTGCTTAAACTGTCAGAGCTTTCGGAATAATATTAATGTTGTCTGTAATAGCTGCCATAAAGTGTCTAGCAGAATTGCAAAACAGCAGGACATGATTTCTGGCTGATGTCCAGGTGCAGCCACAGTGACTCCAGGCCCCACATTAAGATTCAGGTAGGTTATCGGTGCGAGTTGTCACTGGAGGGGGTTTATGAGGCCAGACTCGCACTTTGTTCACCTCTTCAGTTACATTGAAAGAAAGGAATCTTGTTCATTTATTGATAGAACAGGAGGATTCTTTCAGGGCATTAGTGCCTGGGTGAACTGAATGTTCTTCATCAATCCATATGAATTGCTGAACAGGTTATTAGAATGGTGTAGTATGTCTTCCGGCCACATGGAGGAGCTATGGTGTCACTAAATAATACTCGTATGCCACACTTGTTCTGTGATCCACTGTCTTCTAGTTTTCATATGCTTGTACCCTTCATCACCTTTGTAAATCGAGATCTTGGTTCCTTCTATTATGTGCAGCCGAATTTTCAAGTCCAGTACATTTAATGAAACCAGGAATGATCACATCACTCGTGTTGCCTAAAGTATTTGGACACTTATATTACATTTGCGTCCCCTCTATTATTTGTAAGAGGTTTGGGCCATGCTTCAGTCTCCAACACAGCCAGTGACTAGATTGCTGCTATGCAGGAGATGACATTGAGGGGGATAAAGCCCTGAAGTAGCACTGCTGCCGTTTCTATTCTGAGGATTGGTAGGGTTACTGGCCATCGGACCCCACACTGATCAGAAAGTAATGCGATTTCCTCATGCTGATCATAACTCTCTCCAGGATTGTGGGGAGGAATCTAGAACTGCCACAATCTTTAGTTGCTTTAAAGGGAACCTGTCACATAGGTTATGCCCCCCCCTTGCTGAGGACAGCACAAGCTAGTGTCAGACCTGCTATTCCCAGCATTGTGTCCCTTATTCTGTAAGATGCAGCAGTTTTAGAACATTTACCCCACAAATCTTATTTTTGAGCAGGTGTTTGCCCCGCCCACCAAAGGCTAGCTCCGCCCACTGACAGTTATTCACATGTTTCTACCTATTTAAAGTAATAGATTTATCAGTTGAGGTGGGCGTGGCTAGCCACAGATGGGCAGGGTGTGAAAATAACTGACTCTCTTCTGGCTGAAAACTGAAGATTTGAGCACTAAAAACTCTAAGGCCCGGTTCACACGGCTTATTCAAGCCGGAATTGCGAGCCGGATTGCGTTCGCAATTCCGGCTTGAATAAGGGGCGGGGGCGTGGCCCGCCGGCCCCATAGACTTCCATTATCCACATCGCGTATTGCGCCTGGATAATGTGCAAGTGACTTTCTCCCCGCCCGGCGGATTCGCCGAGCAGGGAGGAGCGACAGAATCCACTGTTCTCTATGAGAACGGTGGATTATCGTAAATACTGCGACGGATTGGTGCCGTACTGCAGCGCAAATCCGGCGCGCAATACGGCGCCAATCCGCGCCGAAATAAGCCGTGTGAACGAACCCTAAAACTACAGCATCTTACAGAATAAGGGTCACCGCGCTGGAAACAGCAAGTCTGATACTAGCTTGTGCTGTCCTCAGCAAGAGGGGTATAATCTATGTGACAGGTTCTCTTTAAAGAGGTATTCCCACCATGGACTTGGATGGCATATTGGTAAGATATGCCATCAGAGTCTAATAGGTGCAGTTCCCACCTCTGCAGATCCCATACCTATCTGAAGAACAGGCCCCTGAAAAGGTCATCTCAAAGGAGAGAGCCGGTCTCGCTTGCCCATGACTCTCCATCTTGTTCTATGCAAATTGTGGGCACCCTGCAATTCTACATCAACTGTTTGCTGATGGGAACCTTGCGGTTCTGTGTAGAGCTCAGGAGATCAGGTGATATTTATTTATTTATATATATATATATATATATATATATATATATATATATATATAAAATATCTATCAGGTATTTACAGCCATAACTCTTGGTCCTACATTACACACCTTTCAATGTGAGCGAGGACTTGGTATCTGCACTTATACAGAGATTGGGAGGAAGGGAGATCAATCACAGCCAGAGATTCTGAGGACTGTAGTTGTATAAGGCAAAAAGAAACTGTTTTCAAGTGGGAAATGCTTCTGCTTGACTGCAGCTACATATGGCACAGTAAAAACATAATTGACGCACCGAACCCTTTTGGATTAACCCTCTCATGCAAATGGACGGACGTACTTGTGCATACAAAATGTGTGAAAGGGGTATGGAGCGGGGTCACTGGCTGAGACTGCTCCATAGGCGGTGGGTGCTGGTTGGAGGCTACAGCAGCAATCACTTCAAGCTGCTGGGATTGGATACCACTCTGATCTCGGCCATTTAGATGTTGTGTTGAAGCGGTGTAGCCACTAAATAATTAGAACATATGGTTGTGGCCGCCAGTCAGCACCCACATGACTCGATTGTTGGGTGGTGTTTATTTACCATGGCCTAATGCCAAAATTGTGGTTTTTGGGTCCTCTATTGCCTCCAAAAATTAAAATAAAAAAATTAAGGAGTAAAAAGGATCAAAAATATGCTAAGACTCCAAACTGGTACCAATAAGTACTAGAACTCGCCCTGCGGAAAAAAAAGAACCATCAGACAACTCTATTGGAAGAAAAATGTAAAAAAAAAGTTGTTGGTTTCAGAAAATGCCAATAGGAAGAAATTTTTTGTTTAAAAGAAAATAAAAATCTAGAAGTTTTTTTTTTTTTTTTAAATACTTAAACATAATGAAATACTGTGTAAATCGGGTTTGGACAGGATTGTAACGACCCATAGAACACAGATAAAAATACAGATGTAATTTATACTGAACTGTGGAACACAATGGAACCACCACAAAAATGGGGAAATCACTTCTCTTTTTTTTTTTTTTGTTTGTTTCACCCCACACGAGAATTTTTTTTTTTTTTTTTTTGGGGGGGGGGGAGTTGTCTCACAGTATATTATATGGTAAGAAAATGGTATAATTAAAGTGTATCTTGTCCCAGAAAAAAGAAACAAAGATAAAGTCTACGTGGATGGAGAAATTTAAAAAGGTGGGGATACAAAAAATTAAAACCAAAACTCTGAAAATGTCTCCATCCTTAAGGGGTTAATCTAGACTCGGGCAAGTCATTTTCCTTTTTTTTTTTTTTTTTTTTTTTCTTTTTCTTCTTTGTTCACGAGACAACCCCTTTTACTATGGATTACAGGAAACATTTTGAAAATCCTTCTGTGTGCGACTCGCTAGACAACCTGTCTCTGAAGCCTGAGCTGTTAATTCTTCTAGTTTATTTGTTAGTGTCAATTGTTTGATGGGATTTTGTGTTTGCATGAAAGGCAGATTAAGAGGCTCTGTGGAGCTCTGCATAAAAATTTTGACAGCAGTAACAATATTAAACTTTATTTCCACGTGCCAGAATTTCAGAAAGTTTTACAATATAAACTTTCAAAATAAAAACTTTTCGTACACTACACATACTAACGGCTCATGCACATGTATGTACCGGTAATTTAGTACCTGTAATCTGCTGTGGACAAAAACTGCAATAAGTGATCAAAAGTTGGATGTACTCAAAGATGGTAATAAAGGGAAGCCACAAGCCTTGATGCAACTCACTTGGGGATAAATAAGTTTTTAATTTTTTTGTTTTATATAAAATTTTTGTTGACTCTTCCCAGTGGATTTCACCCCTTTCTAAACACAGGTATAAAATTGGCCATAAAGTTGTGACGGCTCGCCCTGCGGCTGGTATTCTTGGCTGAGCCCAATGTACCTCATTGCCACAGCAAACTTTCTTTTCTTCTTTCACATGCTCGGTGAAAACTAGGGCACTCCTCTCCTTGATGTGTCCTTACATTAAAACCCACGGATGGCACACAGGATCCACTAACCGACTGTGATAAAAATTCTTATTGCGCATGAAGATTTTTCCAGCTGTACTCCAATCCATACTGATTTTTAAAATGGTAAATATGCATGCTTACTGCACAATGAACAGCATCGAAACCATACCTATAGGGTATGTTCACACGGTGCATTTGCGGGACATAATTTGGCACATAATTGTGCTGCAGAACACCTGAAGTATGCCCTACATATACGGTAATTCATAGCTGTCATTGAGTGCTGTGAATACCTGCTGTTTTCCCTGTATTGTGGGAGAAAGAAGTAATCTGTGAATGGGAGCGCTTCTGAAGTACGTGCTGTCCAGTGCACACATCTGAAGCAGCAGGTGTATAGTGGCGCGCACAGTATGTGCCGCTATAATCCTGCAATACACCATGTTAACATAGCCATAAAAGTCGCACTATGTATCACAAAATGGTCGTTTTAAAAATACGAACTGACCTACAAAAAACAAAAACAAACCCTCTTACAGCTACATAAATTAAAATCTAGACACCCTTATAAAGTTATGGAAGACTTAAATATACACACTTGCTCAGATATGGTTAATTAGGAGAATGAAAGTATTTCACCTGTGATTCAGATTTAAAAATAGCGCCGGTCCTTTAAGACAAGACTGAAGTTGGGCTGAGTTGGCTGGATGGATCTCTGTAAAACTTCTTGCTTCTTAACTTTGAGAGCCCACTGTGCAGGGGAGCCTGCAATTCTGTACCATCTGTACACTGGGAAGCTCTCTGCTGCTATCTTCGTGCTGGGTGTTACTACACTAGCAGCAGTGAAATATGGATGCCTGTGTGCTATGGAGGAAAGGCTGGAAGCAACAGGTAAACCCTGTTCGATATCCTCAGTGTGCTGTGTATGTAGAGTGAGAGACTCCGATTAACCCTGTAGAAGCGGCTATGTCCACAGTGACCCCTCAGCTTAGGTATCTTCCACAGAAGGAATCTTACCAGATTGTGATCTCTGCCTGACAAAATGACCGTTAAACCTGTTTCCCTGTAATACTAAGGAAAATCATCTGATATTTCGTCTACTATAATTTTTTTTGTGTTTTGTGTGCTGATAGGTGCTTTTTTAATGTGTAGAGGAAAAATACCCCCAAAATTGCAGCATCTTTTTAAAAGGGTTGTCCCACTTCAGACGTTGATGGCGTATTGCTAGGATATGCCATCAATGTCCACCTCTGGGACCCGCACCTATCCCAGAAACCTTTCCATTCTGAATGGATAGGTTGTGAAGTCAATGGGAGTTCCGTGTTACAGATGAGTCGTGCAGCTCGGCTGTACTCAGAACTCACATTGATTTCAATGGGCTAGTCCCAACCAGCTTTCTGTGGGCCACATAAAATGACTTGGTGGCCCATATTCGGCTTGAAGGCTTTGATTTTTGCCAAAGCTTTAAGCCATAAGTGTTTGTGTAGCTTCAGAAACCCTCACTGCAGTTCACCTGCGATCTCTGAGAGGCTCTCCAGTGGCTTGACGAGGGGCTTCCAAACAAGGATCCTCTGTTTTAAATGTCCATATGTCATCATCATCATCAAGAAAAGTAAAATTGGTAGAAAGCAGTACCAACGGTGCTTCCCTTTTCTCAAATTGAAATGCAGCAGACCGCCATACTGGGTCAGTCCTTTCCCATCACAGAAGTCCACAGAAAAAGGGGGTCCGGCGTCGACATCTGCAAAGAAGGCAACCTCTTAATCCATCAGAGGTATACAAAGGTGTAACGTTTTGCTTTAATCCAACCTTTTTCAAGCTTCTAGAGGGGGCTCTGAACCAGGGATCCTTAAAGGGGTTGTATCATTTCATTAAATGGTCTTCAGAATAAGGGGACAGTGAAAACAAGCAACTTTGCAATTGGATGTCATTAGCAAAGCTGTCTTGTTTTCGTAGTGTCACTTCTCTTCTGTTTCTGTAAACACAGTTCCCCAGTGCCGGTCGGATTCCTCCTCCTTTCATTTCATTGGCTGTCGGCTCTACTAATTTACATTCTGTCTCACCCCCGGTAGTATTCACGGGAGTGTGCATTCCTGCCTCTCACTCAACGTAAGGGACCGGCACAATTTCACTCTGCACAGCCAGCAGAAACGAAGGCACTGCACCTGCTTCTACAATCAGAAAACAGCAGAATTGTGCGTTGGTGCCTAATGCAAACCTAGACTGAGCATTAGGCTGCCTCTCTCACTCAAAGTAAGGGACCGACAGCAATTTCACTCTGCACAGCCAGAAGAAACATCATAATTCTGCAGGGCTTCTACAATCAGAAAACGACAGAATTATGCCTTGATGCCTAAATGCTCCTGCGTGCAAACATAGCAGGGCGATCAGTGCTGCTCAGCATGAGTTCGTAGAAGACTGGATTCAACTGTAACAAACCTCCAGCTATGAGAGAAGACGAGATCAGTGCTCTGAGTTCATAGAAAACTGTCTAGAGTGAATGCAGGCCTGTGGTATGTAAACAGCTCTTACAAAATAAGACTGCATAGGGAGAGGAACCACACAGTGACATGTGGACTCAGAAGGGTGGGGTGGAGAATCGGGAGCTAGCATGAACAGTGAAGGGGGGGGATTATGTCATCCCCCTTCAGTTAAGAAAGACCCATCTGGGGGGGAGGGGGAGGAAGAAACGCCCCTGAATTTCTATAGCTGAGAAGCTGAGAGCACAATGAAACACAGGAATTGAAGAAGCGATACATCCCCTTTAACTTTGACGGCCATAGCCAGGTAGCGTGTCTAAATAACTCTCTTGTTGTTCTTCATCAAATACATAATTCCCTTTAATGGAAGCTACTACACAATCTTTAGCCAAACCTGTTCCTAAAGACTTTCTACTTGGTAATGAGAAGTACACAGCGGCCAACGGCTGACACCGTGCAAAAGTCACCGTTGTAAAAGGCGGGAATACTGGCAAAAGGAGGAGCGCCAGATGGCCGGAAGAGAATAGCCGTTTACTAATTCATGAATCCATTCATCTTGTATAATGGATTATTTATAAGCTGCCGGCACATTTCGTGGCTAAGTCCAGTAGGTCAGGGATGCAATAACAGTTAAGTTGGAACACTGCTGTAGTTTACTACAGTATGTCTCCATCTCTGCTCCACCGAGCACTAGCGCATCCGGCAGGCGGATTTACTGGCGCCACATTGTCAGCATTCTGTGTAAAGTGAGGTTCATTCTAATCGGTGACATGTGAGGATACAGGGAGCTTGTCTTACTGGTATGTGGCATTATTACCCAGATGGAGGATACAGGACATCCAGTATATAATGCACAGTGCATCAGTAATGCGTTGTTCTTTCCTGCAGAATGAATTGAGGCTTGTCAATGCAGCATCATGAGCATTCAGAATACTGTACATTATGGCTGTAAGGCTTCTGTCTACTCCGATTACTTCCATCTTATTGTTCATAGACTTTGCAGTGGTGTAAGGTTAACATATTGTTCCATGATTGTAGCCGTTTTGTCACTCTGGCGCTGGGACTTGATTTTACAGGCTTGATTTCTTTTCTTTCATTTTCACAGGCGCTTGCCCCCCTTTCATTTCTTTAGCAAATAGCCATACTCATTAACCTCCTGATCCTTTTATACATGTCAATGCTTTTTCTATTGAGTTGTTCAATCACATATCACTCTTGCACGACTTGTATGATCTAATCTAAATGTTCATTTCTGTGAAATTCACAGTTACAGTATATTAAAGGAAATGTGCTGTAGAGACAGGCCAGCTATTTCTGTTTTATGGCTGGGTTCATGCAAGGGTGTAAAATTCCAGCCTGAGATGCACTAAACATGGAAAAAAAAAACCTGTTCTTTACATATAGTTTGCAGTGTTCTAACCATGGTGTTTTTTTTTTTTTTTTCCTTTAACCCACAAAAAAGCAAGCCATAGAAAACATGTCCAAGATAAAATAACCCACTCCTTCGGTGTAATTCTCCTTATATTCAAACCTTCTCTTCTAAATGTGTTTAGGCATAAGCAGTGGAAGGGCCTTGATTGGATGTCAGCTGTTAATGCATATTCTGTTATTTGAAAAAATGCTAAAATAAAAAATATTAAGGAGAGAAAAAATCTCCAACCCAATTCTCCAGTAGACAGAATGGGGGGAACCCCCACAAACATGTAAGGAAATTTAAAAATACAAATTCAGAAATGAACCCAGAGATACAGTGTACAGTTGAAACCAGAAGTTTACATACACTATATAAAAAGACACATATGCATGTTTTTCTCACTATCTGACATGAAATCAGAAAAAACCTTACCTGTTTTAGGTCAATTAGGATTACCACAATTATTTATATTTGCCAAATGCCAGAAGAAGTCTCTTTTTAGGCATTTTTATTACTTTCTGCGAAGTCAGAAGTTTACATACACTAGGATTACTATGCCTTTAAACAATTTGGGACATCCCATATGATGATGCCATGTCTTTGGAAGCTTCTGGTTTATTGGCAACATCTGAGTTAGAGACACACCTGTGAATGTCTTTTATGCAGACCAGAAACACACTGCGTCTGTGTGTGACATCATGGGAAAGTCTAGAGAAATCAGCCAAGATATCAGGAAGAGAATTATGGACTTGCACAAGTCTTGTTAATCCTTGGGTGCAATTTCTAGATACCTGAAGGTGCCTCGTTCATCTGTACAAACAATTATACACCAGTACAAACAAGATGGGAATGTCCAGCTATCATACCGCTCAGGAAGGAGACAGGTTCTGTGTCTCAGAGATGGATGTGCTTTGGTACGACATGTGCATATAAACCCAAGAACAAAAGCAAAAGACCTTGTGAAGCTAGTAAGTTTGCGTCATCAGGGCTGTGGAGTCGGTAAGCCAAAGCTCCGACTTCTGACTGACTCCGTCTCCTGACTCCGTCATACATGGCGCATGTTTAAGTGATAACTTTACTGTAGTAAAATGGTAACATCAGGCTTTTTATCCCCTTATAATACAATAATCAAGCTATTTAGGTAGAACAGACACTGAAAAACAAAAGGGTAACAATGTTTTACACTTCTGACTTTCAGGCTCCATATTTTACCATCCACTACAGCTTTGTACATGAGGCCAACATCATTTTATAAACCATCATCTTACCTATCCTATATATAACTTTGAGTTGCAAGTATTTGGCATCTGCTTAGTTCTGCAGTTTCTTTCCTGTAACTGCATTGTTACTGTTTTGCTCCTAAAAATCAAAATGTAAATTTTTTTTATCATTTTGTTAGTATTTGGTAAATCCACCTTTTGGCTTTCAGAACTGCCTAAATCCTTCTGGGCTTTGGACCAGATCCAAGCAGGTCTTGACCAAAATCTGATCCCAGGTCTCTTCTACACATTCCCAATGTTGGTGCAGACTGGATTTGGGTACAGAGGCAGTTTTTTTTTTCAACTATACCCACAAGTGTTGGGGGTTGAGGTCTGGGGACTGTGGAGGCCAATGCAGCAACTCTACCTCATTGTCATTGACCCCTTCCTTTTCCAACTTGGGCGTCTGCTTCAGGTCGTTGTCTTGCTGGACACTATGTCGTCCATTTCATAGCCATAGTACATGAGTGTATGAAGTAACTCATCTTGTAGTACCCTGATATAAAGCTCAGCATTGAGGTCACCATCGATCCTGGTCAAGTATCCAACATATTTGGCTGTGAAACATTCCTATATCATCAGGCTTCCTCCACTGAACTTGACAGTTTCTTCAATTTCTTGATCCTTTATCCCCATTCTTCCAAACCAATTTGCCCCCATCAGAGCCCAGTCTATTGACTTTCATCTCATCGCTCCAAATCACCCGTTTCAAATCTTCCATTTTTCATACTTTTTTACAAACTCGAGCCAACTGAGACTGAAGTTGAGGCTTCTTCACCTTTTTATGGGCCTTCATTCCTGACCTGTGTAATGTGTCTTGCCCGGTGCTTGCATGGACATCTGTGATCTCTTACGAAGCCTCCACTGCCGTGTCTGTCACGTAAGAACTGATCGACCTTATGATGAGCGACTTGTTGATGCTGATATTTTGCCTGGACGTCCACCTCTTGGCTTTTGAATGGATGGATGGACTTCATTGCATATTCTTCCCGCTGTCAGGGCCTCACATGATGCAGTTCGGCAATTTTCTTTGGCCAGAGACGCTATCGATGAGTTGGATGATGCCGCTTCTCTTTTCTTGGGAAATCTTCTTCATGGCTGCTCGAACCAGTGACCTTTCGCTTGGGAATCGGCCTAATAACACACTGAGCTAGGAGGGAATGTGCGAACAGGTTCTAATTTGTAGTAACAAGAGGAAAAAGATTGTTTAACCACCAGGAGCAAAACAGTAACAATGTAGTTACATGACCAGAATCTGCAGAACGAAGCATGTGCTAAATAGTGGAAAGATCAAAGTTAAGTATGGTAAAATGATGGCAGTCTCACGTTTAAAGTGGATGGTGAGATATAGACCTGAAACTCAAACGTTCAAAACATTTGTTAATCTTTTGCTTGTCAATGTAAAATATTTATTGGATATGACTTTAGAAAACAAAAAAAACTTAATAAATTGTAAATATGCAAAACACTGCAGTAACTGGGGAAAAGGAAAAAAACAGTTTTCAACAAAAAAGTCCTAAATAACACTTTTGTGGAGTCTATGAATTTGTTCTGAGGAATAGTATTGCCTCCATAGGATCATCCTTCATAATGACCTCAAAACTAATCTCATTATTTCCAGGCTAGAGAACAGCCTCTCTAGTCTAACTTGGGTTGGGGGCAAAGCGGTGACCACAGGGGCAACATCTCTAACAATGTCAGGGTATAAAGGAATTGCCTCCTGCACAATCAGGTCTGATGAACGGTTGAACTTTTCTACTTCTTTGAAAGCAAGTGTAAAATTTTGCTGAAATCTGGTCAATCTGTTTGCTTTGGGAGCGGAATCTTTTCCCCTGCGGCAACATTTCGCCTGCTCCATGTCATCCAAATACTTTTCAAACTTAAACTCCTCATCTGATGAGGATGAAGATATGGGAGCAGTAGCAATGGCACGACCCAATTCCTCTTGGTGCTGCATTGAACTAACTGTACTGCAGTTTCCTGCTGCTGTACTAGATTGTACTCCTAGTATGTAAATAACACAAGTCACCAGTTGGGGACAAGTATTTCTGTGAGCAGATGATTAGCGTCCACATGTGCCCTCTGGGCTGCAGGATGTACACTCAATATAAAGGCTACAATGCATTGTTTAATTATAAATTCATTTAATAACCTTCTACAATACTGTTAGGTCCACGTTCACATAACAGTATTTTGGGGAGTATTTTATTTCATTATCTGCAAGTCATAACCAGAAGTGGGTGCAGAATGCAGAATAGGGGCCTATGTCCACATTGTATTTCTGTGTGCACGTTCCACTGCTGGTTTTGGATTACAAATACTGCCGTGTGAAAGTGGCCTTCATGTCCTATAATTAGGTAGAGAGTGATCAATGTTAATGGTCTCAGTGTGAACTTTTATTTTCCCTGTGTGGACAACTGGGCCCAGTAGATACAGCCTGTTATGTGCAGAATAAGGTTTCTGTCGTCTTGTTTGATTGCATGGACTCTGCCTTATTGCTTTGCTAGAGGTAAGCTTGGAAACTGTCAACAGAGATGAATACCAATGCTTTACTATTTTTATACCGTCGTCTTTGTGAAAAATAACACCTATTAAATAAACGGGCAAAATACGAAGACAACGTTTGTGAAATCTCTTATCAATTTCTATTGACTACTGAAGTAATAAACCATGTAACTGTTGTGTTTTTAACTAATAAAAGATCTTCTATACAGACTACAATAAATGTCCTATGGAATAAATAATACATGTTTTCATACATACGTATTTGAATGTACTGATCCTTGTATGGTATCTGTACAAAATGAAATGAATGTTGAACCTTATACTGTCAGTATTGGCACCTTCAGCCTATTTCATTGTGTCCATGCAATAGGCTTATATCCCCCTCTTACCTGCAGGGCTGTGGAGTCTGTGCCTATATTGCAGGAGTCGGAGTCGTCATAAAAGGGACCGACTCCCAAAATATATAATAAGTTGGTCCAGATAGTTCGATGCAGTGCATAGAGCAAGAGGAATTGGGTCCGGCAAGTGCTACTGCTCCGATATGTTTAGCCTTATCACATGAGGAGTGTAATGGATGACAAGGAGCAGGCAAAGCGCTGCCACAGGGGAGAAGATTCCGATCCCATGACAAACAAATTTCAGCAAAATTTTTCACCTCCTTTCAAAGAAGTAGAACAGTTCAACCATTCATCAAAACTGACTGTGGCTGAGGCAATTCCTTTATACCCTGACATTGTTAGAGATGTTTCCCCTATGGTCACCGCTTTCCCCCAACCCAAGTTAGTGTAGAGAGGCCGTTCTCTAGCCTGGAAATAATATCAGACATGTCATGTATGCAGGAACTGATGGTGTCAATACTATTTCTCTTAACAAATTCCGAGACTCCTCAAATGTCCCTGAAGTGTTTTGCATATTTACAATTTTTTCGTGTTCTAAAGTCATACTCAAATATATTTTACACTGACAAGCAAAATGGTAACAATGTTTTGAATTTGTGACTTTCAGGCTCCATATCTCTCCATCCACTACAGCTTTGTACATGAGGCTACTGTAATTTTATATACAGTCATATTACCTATCTTATACATAAATTTGACTTGCAAGTATTTAGCATCTGCTTAGTTCTGCAGATTCTTTCCTGTAACTGCATTGTTACTGTTTTGCTACTAAAAATCTAAATGTTAATTTGTATTTTGTTAGTGTTTGGGAAATCCACCTTTTGGCTTTCAATACTGCCTGAATCCTTCTGGGCTCTGACTCGGATTCTAGCATGTCTTGACCAAAATCTGATCCCAGTTCTCTTCCACACATTCCCAATGTTGAAGAAAAAGCGGTAGTTGTATCCAAGACCAGTATTCACCAACTCTACCCACAAGTGTTCAAAAGATCAAAACATTGCTTGTCAGTGTCTGTTTTACCTAAATAGCTTGATTATTGTATCATAAGGTGATAAACAGCCTGATGTTACCATTTTACTACAGTAAAGTTATCACTTAAACATGCGCCGTGTATGAGGGAGTCAGGAGTTGAAGTCGGAGGTTTGGGAAATTGAGGAGTCGGAATCGGGACTTTGGCTTGCCGACTCCACGGCCCTGCTTACATGGCTGTATTTATAGTGCCTGCTGCTGTAGATATTTTATTTGGCAATCAGCCGTAAACCAGCTGCATTGGAGGTTCAGAGCTTTCTTGGCAGATGCAGCACCATTTCTTTTATTTTATTTTTTTCCTCTTCAAATGATGGACACCATGACTGAAACTCAATGGACACCATTATAATCCTTGGGGGTTCGTCAAGCGCCATTGATATCGATTGAGTAACCGATTTAGTGCCACCTTTTTTTCCACTTCTCTAATCTAATGTTTGAAAAGAATATCGGAAATAGCAATGCAGATGTGGACTAAGCCTTATGTGTATCTACTGCTAAACTGAATCAGTTGGCAGTAACCTGTTAAGTGTTTGCCACTTAGTTCTAATTTGTCTCCATTACTGCGGTACAATCACTAAGGGCGCGTTCTCACTGCACAGGACAAATACCGGTCGGTTCGCCGGCTGGTACTTGTCCTGTTTTGCGGCCATCCCCACGGCCACGGGGACGACTGCTTTTCTCCGATGAGCAGAGAAAAGCCCTCCCCCTTCACATTGGCTTGCACAGAAACCGGACGGAAGATTGTGCAAGCACAATGTTTTGCGGCTAGACCGCGGGCGGAAAACCCGTGCAGTGGGGACTGCTGCACGGGTTTTCCATAGAGCACAATTGTGCTCAGACCTCCTGAAAAAACGGCCAAAAATGAGCACAAACCGGGCAAAATCTTGTGCCGTGTAGACATGCCCTAAATGTACGCGCAGCTTCACCAATGTTGAAAATCAATGATTGAAGCTGTCATTGATCATTATTAGTTGGAAAGCCTCAAAAATGATTGTTAGGATGGTGAACTTTGGCTAGGTACACACCACATTTATGGTGTGTGTTCAGTGTGTACAAAGGGAAAGCTCTCTATGTATACACTAAACATACTGTGGTAGAGCGATCTCGGGTGGTCACATGTTTCTACCACCAGCTGGAGTAAGTTGCATATTACCAAGGTTACCTGGCCTTGGTGGTGTAAGAGCCATTCATGCTTGTTTTCAGCCACAGTAAGTGGGTGGCAGCTGTTTATAGTTGGTGTGGCTGTTTCAGCCAATCCGGGATGGCTGTTATCGGGAGTAGGCGAAGTGTTGGGTGGGTGCCTTCTCCCCATGTTCCAGGACAGGCTTTTGGAAGGTTCCTAGAGGCCTATAAAAAAAAAAAAAAAAAAGCCTGGCACTCCAGGTGTCCAGAGGGTGTGATTTCTACCTGCTAGTGTGGAGCAGCAGGCAGTTAAGAGAGCTCTGGCCCCTAGAGGCTTGAGGGGAGCCTGTTCAGTGTACGGGATTGTAAGGTGTTTGTGGTGCTCGACATTAGGCCGTGACCACTGATGGAGAGGGTCTCCACTTATGTGTAGTGAGTGGCTAGATGGCGGAGGATGTTGTAAACCTGTTTTGTAATAGAACAGGCTGAGGCCAGAAAGAAGAAACCTTTGTCAGTGTGCCATTAATCGCTTACCTGTGCGCTAAAGACCCCAGGATGGCGTCCAAGCGCTAAGCGGGTGCTTACAGTATCCATGAGATTAAATGGTCGGATTGAGGACCAAAGTGTCATTTTGGCCTCCGATTTGCAGGTATATGACTGTATACTGAAAAACAAAAGTGGAGTCTATCACTCGAGTCCCACGGGGAAAGTGTGCACCGTCTAGAAATAGCGGGACTGTGGGACTACATTCTATTAATCTCTATGGGGCCATGGTGCCTGTGTCGTAGTATCCGTTAGTGTACATTTCTTCACGATGCCTCCAACATGAGCAAATAATGCTGTGTGGTGCGTGTCCCAGCAGCGACATACCTCCACCTCTCCATGTTCTCATGCTTTGCAGATCTGAAAGCTGGTAGATGAGGCAGAACCTCCGTTGTGCAGGTGCTGTTCTTATTTTTGGATCAGCAGACAAAAGTCCTCGCTAATTGTTGCCTATTAGTGCTCACTTTGCAGTGCAGAGGAGATGTAGGAACATCTTCTACCCTATAACCCGTCCTGTGTTCTATTATCTGTAGACCAAATAGGATTATAAGAAGTATACTCTTAGCCAGGTTCATTTAGCCATTACCTCTATGGATCCTGTTTAGAACACACAATGGGGCAGATTTATCAATACTCCAAAGATATATGTTCACATGACTGACTTTTACTTCTACTTTGGAGTGTGTTTTGCTCCACACTACATATTTTTGCTTCCCATGACGCGTATTTGCGACTCATATTTTGGGACAATTTCACTTGTGTAAATTCATGTGCCTTGTGAGTTCTTGAGGTGCTTACGCACCGGAAGTCCTATAGAAACAATGGTGGAGTGTGTTTTCGGTGCATAAACACTGAAAAATATGCTTCACACTTTGCAAAAAATAAAAAACTTCAAAATACTCCTAATCGGGCATATTTTTAAAGCCTAAATTTACACTACAAAATTACGATGTGTGAACGTACCCCAAGACAGTTCTAGGTCAGACTTGACAGTCTTACAATGTGCCACATATTTATCAGTGTTCATAAATCTGGTGCACGTTAAAACGGTCTAGTCTAACCTTACACCATTATTATTATTATTTTTATTTTATTTTTTTAAAGTTCGGCTTCCTTTATGCCACTAACCGCACATGAATTTTGGTGCATGTCATCGCATGCTGAGCCATGCTCTTCCATACAAACCATACATTTTATCGATGTCGTGCCCCTTTTGCTGGTCGATGTGAAGAAGTGTCTGGGAACTGTCTGAAACACATAATAAATATGCTGTAAAGCATGCACGACATTATTCTTGGTGCAAACTGTGCCAGAATTCTGGTGCAGCTGTCTTGATAAATGTTCTGATGAAACACAGGCAAAGGCCACTGTCAGTGGCAAAGATTATTAAATAATAATAATCATTCCTGTCCAATTTTAAGCAGCTTTTGTCAGCAGAGTTACTGTTGACACATCCTTTTTTCAGGTAAATGAAACTTAAATTGCAGTGATATCACCAGACCGAGTTTGGAGCACAGCAAGCATTTTTGAAGCCCATTTCCAGCTGAGAAAATGCACATACTGAAGGGGTATATTCACATGGTGTTTGTTAAAAATCTATTTGGGTACATAGTTCGGTATGTAAAATGTACCCAAACACGTATTTCACAATGTTCCATTCAGTTTTTTGTTTTTTTTTTCAATGTAAAATGCGCATACTCATTGAGCTGATACGTATTTTACATACGTTATTTTGTTTTTTACGGATGCGTTCAAAGAGTTTGTGTCACTACTTGATCTGTTTTACACATTTTATAAGCCAATAGAAACAATAGAGTGCATTTTTGCAGTCCATAAAACGTGTCCAAATACGTACCACACTCTGGGATATGTATTTGGATATGTTCTATGCAATGTTTTACATATGGTAAAAACCGTATACAACACGCTGTGTGCACATACCGTAGTAGTTCTCCTCTTATGCTCACACCTCTCTCCTCTATCACCTGGCAGGTAAAACCCCTATTGGAATATGGGAGCGACCTTCCCACCCAACTCTTTGGTCACTCCTAGACCTGAAGCCACATAACAGCTACCCGGTAACCTGAGGCTTGGCAATTTTTTTTTTTGGTTAAAGGGAATGAGGTGATTTCTAGCATTTAGGCTGCCTTAGTGTTGCTGTATATAATCGGACTAAGTGATAACTAGAACTCCAGGGTATAATGGCTCCTCCACTTAGTGTTACTCTAGTATCTAATAGTATGAAATGATGGCATATGTTTTCTTTTGGCTCAAAGAATCAGGTAATTGCCATTCTATTTTCCGTGGTCACTTTTCTTGGGGAAGTTAATTCCACTGCATTAGGATCAGACTGTTTACATGGTAGGACTGAATGTGCCTCTCATTGTCTCAATAAGATCATCTTCTGCTTAGAATGCAGGTCTGCTGTACACTCCAGTAGAAATGTATATGAATTGTGTAATGATGTGCCCGAGGGGAAGACAACCCTTGGTGTATAGCATAACATGAATTTTACTGATCCATTGGCGTGAAGTGGTAGAAATCCCATTGTACAGTAATGCTAGAGTTCCTGTGAGCTTGTAGTAATGCACTCACCTGAACAGGAACTATTGTAAGGGCAAAGTATCATGTAAAAATGATACATTTATGGTCTGTAGTATGCTGAGCTATTACTGTACATTGGATCAGACTTTACCTGCAGCAGTAAGCGTTCAGTAAGTTTCCATTTAATTTTGTAATTAAATTTTAAGGGTATTTTGTAGCTCAGGAAGGGAAGATCTCTCCTTAAGGACAGCACCGAACGAACGGCTTGTAGAGTTTTTGTTTTGCCTTTTCGCCCTCTACTTAGCATCTGCATATCACAAGGCATTATGGGAAAGGGGCTGAGAAGCCCACAGCGCCCTCTGTTGGTTGTGACAAATCCTCAATTTGCTTTTGACCCACTGAGTCTTGAGAAAGCAAAAAGGATTTTTGTAGGTATTTTTGCATGACTGCTCCTAAATCTGGGTACTGCAGACTCGACTCTAGTGACGCTCTGCTTAAAGGGTTTCTACCAGGTTAGAGAAACATGACTACTTTTCCACAAATAGTTCTCACTTGCTCCATACTTATACTGTAGCTTGGCTCCATTGAACCACTGTGGTACAGTTTGTGGTGGGGGAAAAAAGGTGTTTTTGTTAAAGGGGTTGTCTCACTACATTGATCTTGCCTCAGTCCTGTTTTCTCAGTTTCATTTTTTAATTCAAGGGCATGTTTACTGGCCTGCAGGGATGAGCTGCTGAGGACACCAGGTCTGTAGCTATAGCGACCAGTGCTGGCAGCCTATCAGGAGAGATCAAACAGGTCTGTAGCTATAGTGACCTGAGGAGCAGATTCAGCCCATACAAAAGCAAATGTCTAGGAATAGGTAGGACGCTTAATGGACACATATTGCAAAGACTTGTTTTTGCAAGATCTTCAACATAAAAAGCAATCCTTGTAGTGAGACAACCCCTTTAATGTTGGACAATTCCTTTATTTTTAATGTTTTATCAAATTGTGAGGTTCTCTTTTAAATAAAGGCTGTTTTGGTACAGTGTGAAACTTAAATACTTAACGTTATAGGCCAATGTTTAAAAACCCAATAATCTCCACAAGGAACACAGAGGGACTCTGAGATTTATACTGTAATCTTCTATAGTGCAAATATACACTGCAGTGTGTGTGTTACATATGGAGTAAAGTAATGTGTTCAGCCTGTTTCTCGGGCAGCCTTGCTCAGGCTTGATTATTCAAAACTGAAATCTCAATCATTCTTTATAATTCTTATTACTCTTTTTTTTATATTATAATTGTTGTTTTTTGAATGAAAAAGTAGTTCTTGTAGGTCCAGAAATCAGAAATGTCCATGTAATTGTGATGTCTGAGACGCTGCCACAGTGACGGCTTTGTATTTCACCTGGCCGTTATTTCTGTAGATTGTTGGGTGGAAAATATTCTCTGAAAACTGCCTTTTCAGTTTTTATTTTTTTTTTTTCTTGTGCTGGCAATCATTTAAATGAGTTTGGAGGTAAAGTGGTCATTCCGATTTCCCTGTTACAGGTATACTATAAAAAATGCATATTCCTTTTCCAGGTACAGTTGTATTCATAGTACATCCTATAGTATATGTTTATAGTGAAGGGATGAAAAGCACCTCTCTAAAAGAGAGACATGTGACCCAAATGTATATGAGACATTATTTGCAAGGGTGAAAATTAATTGTCGTCAGCAGCTTTTGTAGAAAAACAACATACAGAAATTGGTATTACTATGCAAGTGATTGCTTGGGTTTGTCTTTAACTCCTATGGACTTAAAGGAGTTTTCCTACCAAGTAAAATTGAAGTGGAAAGCTTGCAAATTAAAAAAAAAAAAAAACATTTTCACCATTCATCAATATTAAAATGTCTCTGCCACTTTAGATGTAGCTGCTACCTTAGTGATCCATAGTGACATACGACCAGTGACATGAACTCCTCAGTCCTGGCGGCACATGCTCAGACATCACCTCTCCTCTCAGGCAGCTGCTGCCCTTCTATTCCCTGCTTAGTAATCACACACACTCACTGCTGAGAGAGTGTTCAACCCCAGGTGCTGTCTTTCTATTCCTCTGTACTCATTAGTAATTAGTCCTGTAATAAGTCCTCCCCTCTGAATGTTTTGTTAGGCAGTGATTTAATCTGCCTAAACCAATAGTGCAGTGAGGCACATATGCTAGAAGGAGAGAAGCTGAGCTCTGCTATACAGGTTTATATGACTTGGAGCAGGATTTCTGAGGAAAAAACAGAAAAAAAGAGTGAAAGAACTGCTAACCCCGCCCACATACACTGATTGACAGCTCTGTGCACACACCCATGCAGGAAAAGCTTTCAGTCACCGTATGTCGGTGGTGTCAGAAGGACTTGACTGTCTCTTAAGGGTTACAGGGGTATGCTCTTTATTCAGAAAGCCTGCTCCAATTCATATAAATCTATATATCCCAGAGCTCTCGATTGACTTCCACTTCAAAATCTTTTTTGTATTGAATGAAGGCTTTACATTGTACCAATAGTAGATACAATGGCGTAAATAACCCATAATGGAGACGGTCCTAATGTCTGAGGTGAAGAGTGTATGGGTTAGACTTGGCAAAGTTGCAATTAGAAGATATTCAAGAAAATAAGAAGACCAAGAAGATATTGACGAGACAGGAAAAAGAGAAAATGGGAGAGAGGGAGGGTATCCTGGGTGAGCAATCTAGCAAGGTGAATAGGAGAAAATAGGAGGGATGGGCATAGACAAAAATGTTTAATTCCCAAAAAAAAAAAAAAAAAAAGACAACCTGATTTTTATGAATTATTTTGTACTTTTATAAAAATCCCATCCATTCCGAATATGGTTTTTGCAAGTAGGTGACTTAAAAAAAAAAAAAAATTAAAAAAAATGATTGTCTTCATTTAACCATGAGGGGGCAGTAGAATATTTGGAAGATAATCAATGATGGGCTTAACAGTATCTTATACCAAACATCTGTACCAGAATCGGACTATTATAGGGTAAGCCCACCAAGTATCTAACCGGTTTCTGGGATCAGTGCGTCCCCTAAAGCAGAAAGAGGAGTAAACCGGAATATAAACGTACAATCCTTGTTTGCCATTTGATTAATACTATGTTTTTACAACCATGCTGCAGGAAAGGCAAATGGCATCGTTCCTGCAGCATAGTTGTAAAAACGTAGTATTAATCAAACATTTGTACATGGCCACATTAAGGCTCCGTCCAAGGGTTCTCTATGCCAAATCCTTCTCCCATGTAGGTACATGTGTTATTGTTTGGTATGATGTTGGGACATGTTCAAGGTGGTGTACGCGAGTGAAATTGGTCCTAAAGAATGGAGAGAGATCATACAAATGCATTTGAAGGTGAATTGCTATATATAGCCTCAATGCATTAAGCCTCTGTTTTCCTATGAGAGAAAATGCAGTGATAATATTGGCATTCTTGCAATTATGAAGTCACCTACAACAACTTGTTACTTCATAGTGGAACATGAGTTATTCCAACCTCACTGGGATTTAGAAGCTGCCAAGGAGCCTCCGTCAAACAGACCCACAAATGTACAACTTTGATTTAATAGAGCTGAAAAGTAGTCCGAAGTGAAAAATATTAGTTACAAATTAATGTAAGTCTTCTACCTTCTACACAGACATTGATCTACTAATAGACCCCTGAGCTGTCCCATATTACACATATATGGGCATTGGAATGGTAAATCTGCATAGCTGTATACTGTATATACTCGAGTATAAGATGACCCAAATATAAGCCGAGGCACCTCATTTTGCCACAAAAAAACTGGGAAAACTTATTGACTCGGGTATAGGTCTAGGATGAAAAATGCAGCGGCTACTGGTAAATTTCAAAAATAAAAATATATACTCGCCTCTCTCCCCCACTGCTCCGAGATGCTCCGTCTTCTTCCCGGCACAGGGGGCATGATGTCATCAGGCCACACAGGCAGCGTGATGACGTAGATGCGGCCTGTGCCGGATACTCTGACGGCTGCAAGTCTGAAGCCTTCCAGAGTCCTATTGCGGAGCAGGGAGCGCTCGCGCTCTACTCTGGAATATTATCTTTGGCTGTATGCGCTCCCATAGGAAGCGCATACAGCTGAAGAGATCGCAGACGGTTAACTCGAGTATAAGCCGAGGAACAATTTTTCGGCTTATACTCAAGTATATATGGTAATAGGGGGTAAACTGCTTCTTACTATCACTGCATAACCAGGCAGGTGTGCCATTAAGGATTTGGCAAACTTTTGAGTAATAATTTTATTGGTTATCATGTTGGAGTATTTTCACACATCTGATTTTTCACGCTGAAAACCGCGTCATAAATCAGGCTGTGTGAACATACACAGGTGCCCCCCTTTTCCTTATCCGGCAATAATGAATCTTTTAGTATAGCCTTAATTAAACAAAATATAATTTAGTGAGATCATCTGTTTATTCAGATTTACCAAGAGGAAGAGGCTGCTCTTTTTCTTCATCCTCTGCTTTACTATCCGATTGTTTTTATAAAGTGCTTATTTCCTAATATCAGGATGAATATGAGAAGATTCCAGTCCTGACATTTTAAATTGTGTTTCATTGTTTACTTTAATTGCCATACATAGAACAATTACTTAGTGGATAGTTTGGCAGCAGATTGTGAAACGGCCTGTGTGCTTGTACTTGTGGATAATGAAATTAGTAATTTTGGTACACAATAAAAGTAAAAGCAAACTAATTTCTTTGTCGGTCTATGACAGTATAATTAACTTTTACTGCAGTTTTTTGCCATTGTTGAAGGTGGGGGCTAGAGCATGGAAATGTCCTACAATGGCAAAAGATTACTTTAGCCACAAGTAAACAAATGTTGTTCCAGGTATTCAAATGTATTGTTGGATAGTGAAGTATACAGCACTGTTTATATTCACTATAAGGACATTTGAATGTAAGGGATGTCCTCCATCCCCCTTCTAAAAGACATTTGCTGTCTTGTATTGCAAACATGACCATTAAAGGGATTGTCCTACTTCAGACAATGCTGGTATATTGCTAGGATATGCCATCATTGACTGGGACCTGCATCTATCAGACGATGATTGCATATCCTTGTGATATGCCATCATTGTCTAAAGTGAGACAACCCCTTTACTCTGAATAGATGTCATGTTACATAGTACAGTAAAGACCTATGTCCATCACGTTTAACCACAGGTGGAAAAAGATGTGGATTAAAGGAAGTTGCCTCCACTTTAATCCACATCTTTCTCCACCCTTGGTTGAACTTGGACATTTGTCTGTCTACTACTAGACTATGTAACATGACCTCTATTCGAATTAATAGTCCTGTCTGTAATACAGTACGGCAAGTCTTTTTAGAAATCTTCAAACTTTGTTTTACCCTATTGATCCAGACTATGGAACCCATAAGGCATGAACCAACGTTCTCTAAAGGAAAACTTATTCCAGATCCCAAACCGTAATTGGACTGGATCTACATTCTAATAAGCATTTTGTATGTCTCCATTGCAATTATTTTGTTGTAAGTAATCTTCTAAGCCTTTTTGAAGCGCTCAAATGTTCTGGCTGTGACCAGCTCCTGGGGCGGCTATTGAGCAGATTCACAATCCTTAGGCTATGTTCACACAGCTTATTTTGGGACGCATTTTGCCACGTACGGAGAGCGTACTGCACTCTAATGTGAGCGAAATGCGCCCCATAATTAATTGCGGTAATCCACAGTTCTCATAGAGAACTATGGATTACGCCTCCTCTCCCCGCTCGTATTGTACACGTGGGGAGATAATTGATATGCCACGGCGCTTATGCGCCGCAAGTAATAAGTCTATGGTTGCCGTCCCCCCTCCACCCCCCGCCCCGAGGGAGTACGCACCGATCAGCGCGACTCCCGAGGTCGTGGCGTAATTGTGGGGCGTACTGTACACCCTGCAATTACACCGTGTGAACATAGCCTTATGGTACAGAATGCTTGCCGCCTCTAAAAATGTAACCTTTCTTTTCTTTTTTTTTTCTCTTGATGGAGAAATGTGCTGCTACAGCTTGTCTAAGCAAAATGCTGGTGCAAGTATAGGCAACTCTTTGTAGGTCTCCATTCAGGGTCCTTGTTCGTTCCATTAAAGACAATGGAGCTATTGACATAACTATATTTCTTCCATAGCAATCAAATCAGCATATTGTTCTGTAATCAGTACATTACATTCTTACTTACAGTGAGGGAGAAACTACTGTTGACACCGAATAAACTATGAATAACTAACTCTGAGGCAATGCTGTGTAAAATGAGGGCAGTGTACGGATTAAGCCAAAACTAATGCAGACAAAAGAATCAGTACTGTATGCAGGGGCATAGATGATGGTGCACCTGGCACAAAGAAGCTGCCCTGCCCCCCGGTAAAAGGGGAAAACCTACATGTCTCCATTTTAGGTTGAAAGGGCAGATCCGTACAAGGGCCTGAAAAGGTTTTTCGTAAAGCTTTTAAGCAGCACCCCCAAACTGCGGCCTCCAGTGTTGGAAACTACAACTCCCTCTTCCCTCTGTTATAGATTATAAAAAGAATGAGGGAGTTGTATTTTTCCCACAGCTGGGGGGCCGCGTTTGAAGCCTGTTTTAAGTTAGCTTAATAAAAAATTTCTATGGCTTTTTGTGTTTTGTGTGGGTGTGTTTTGGGTTTTGGTGTGTGGTGTGTGTGTTTTTAAAATATATTTTTATAAATAAATTATAAAAATATATATAAATATATAGTATTTAATTTTTATTTTTTTTATTATACCTGAAATAGAGCCTTCTGTATACAATCTGAGTGCATGTGCCCTTTTACATAATTCATTATACTTGTGTGTTTAAGACTTTAAATCAGAGGAGCCTCGTGATCAGGTTGATGGTCATAGACTTCAGTGGTTTGAATCTAGATTATTTTAATGTGTCATGCTGTTTGTTCTGTCCTTCATACTGTAGCTTTTTCTGTATGCAGTGGGCTCCAGATACTCTTCCTCTGTAATAACGTGCATTTTCTATTTTTCCCGGGTTTTTTCACTTAAAAAAAACTGTTTTTTTGTAATTTTTTCTGCGTAAATGATCGGGAGGTGCTCAAAGGCGATGGTAAAAGTTCATCAGCTGCAGATAAGGTGGTGGAAGAAATCCGAGCAAAAGGCGGAAAAGCAGTGGCCAATTACGGTAAGAAAGTTTAAATGCTTGTGATGTGTCACATATGACATCTATGGATACGGTTACTCACTGTAGCACTTAAAAAATTATTTTTTTTTAAAGTCCATGTGGGGGTTGGTAATGAGCCCCATTCTTCCTGACTATGTAGTAAATGCGGTATTTTTTGGGGCTTTTTAATAGCTGGGTTTTTTTCCGGTTAAAAAAACCAAATATTTTTCTTTTTACCTTTTTTTGACGTATTTGAACAGAAACCTTTTATATCAGTTCAGGAATAAGATGATAGTGTAAAATAACGAAAAAAAGGGGAATGTGTCATCAAAAAAATTTCTTGTTTTAAAACCCCATTTTTTTTAATTTTTTTTTTTTTTTTTTTTTTTAAACTTTCCCTATCACTTTAGCTTTGTTTTAAAAATTTTTAAATCCTGCAGTTTTCACTTTGGGCCCCTAAGCCCAATAAACTTCTACACTTCCGTTCTGTTTGGGGAGCTTTTCAGGTGGCCAATTTTCAGTAAAACGGGTCAACTGAAAGGAGGCACCATTGTACAGAAAAACAAATCCACCAATCAAAAGAGGAGATGTCAAAACTCCCCCCCTCCCTCCCTTCACATAAAACATCCATAAACTATGGGGCAGAAACTGTCTTAAGAACCTGTTGCTAAGCTGCTGTAAAGTATCCTGACTGCTGTTAAAGCAGTGCAAGAAGAAAGTCTTCCCCCCAATCATATATAGATGCGAATTTGGGGTCTTTCAATCGGGAAAAAAAACACGAGAGGAAAAGAAAATTTTGGGTCGGGGCTTGAAAAAATAAGTAAAAAAAAAATTGCCCAAAAATTCCCCTTTTAAAGGGTTTTAAAAGTTCCCCCAAAAACATGTCTCGATTAAAGGGGGGCAAAAAATAAACAAATTTTGTAAAAAGGGTCATTACCTCTGCACTTGGTTTTGCAGATTGACATCTCTGTAAAACTGTCTTCTATCTCTGCGTTGCTGGGCAGAAACGCCCCCGGGGGATTCTCGCACCCTAACCACCCCCTGCACTGTGATTGGCTGGGTGACATTTTATTCGCCCGTTTGGGGGAAAAGCCCCCAACGGAAACGCCCCGGCCCCGGCCCCCTTCGCTGTGATTGGCTGCCTGCACACTGTGTTTACTGCCCTCTGAGCTGTTAAAATCAATAGTGAAACCAAAGTCTGCTGGCTCTATGTACATCTCCCAGCTTTAGGGTCAATGTTCTGGGCAATTACTGGCTGTTTAAGGGGCTTTTGCCAAGAGGTTTGATTCACCTCCTCACAGATCCAGTCCTTAAGCTGCTACTTGGAAAAGAAGGCGTTCTGTTCCTCAAATCGAATGCAAGCCCCGCCTCCTTATGACGTCATCACCTGTAGTGTATAACATAAGGATTCAACAGTGTGTATGCAGAAGCTTCTTGTATAGTACAGTGCATAGGTGATTAGCCCTGCAAGACAGAGGTTGGGAGTTCAAGCCCCATCAGTATTTTTTTTTTTCTTTAAAATTTGTACACATATGTAAAGATATGAAAATATGTGTAGACATCTATAATTTTATTCATATACACACACAAAGCTCCCCTATATAGTGTCCTATCCTTGCAGTCACACCAAGCACTTCCAACATATGTGATACAATGCATATACTCAGGGGATGAGACATGATATAGGGGAGCTATGTATGTGTATATATATCATTATAGAGATTAACATATATATTTTAGGTCTCTCTACATATGTGTAAAATTTAGGGGGAAAAAAAAATATACCCTGTGAGGGACTAGAACTCCAAACCCCTTATTTGTAAAAACAACACTATCATTGTGCACTGCTCTACCTCTGCACCACCAGCCCAAGTTAGTTACAGGTTGAGTAGAGTCTTCTCTCAAAGCTGATTTGCTTCTCTCCCCATTGTTTTCACTCACATGTCACTGTCAGGAAGCAGAGATATTTACTTGAAGCTGACATTTGTCCTTGTAGTTGAGTAAAGATCTCTGCCTGTTGTCAGTACAATTTGGATGAACACCACTAGAAGTAACAGTTTACACACAACTGAAAGCCAGCAGCTAAGACATATGACAGTTGCTTGCTGGAGTTTGGAGCCTCAAGGCTGCAGACATAAGCAGGCAGGAGGCTACAGAGCTGTTACTGTATATCCAGACAACCTTCTGCATCCCCTGCTTTATAGAAAATGATGTCACGGGTCTTCAGTGAGGGGAGACACGCCTCCTGGGAGGAGAGACACGCCTGCTGACAGGAGAGACTCGCCCCTGGATTTCAAACTCAATCTGAGAAAATTAGCTGAACAGCACGAGCAGCTCAAACGATAACACCCCTTTAAGGACCACTCCCAGTTTTTTTTTTTTTTTTTTCTTCCATGCAGCTAAACACAGTACATTGGTCTCTCAACATATTTATTGTTTCTGGGATGACCATTGTCTGTTGAATCCAGAACTCTGTGGGTAACTGGTAATTGGTTCTGGAGTCCCAAAACCCCACAAAAGGATGCAAAATGAAGCAGATAACTGATACGGATAAAGCAAGTCCTTATATATAACGGTCAGAAAAAGCTGCTGGAAGTCTATTTTGAGGAAAGGTGCTTCTTTAGGTCATGTATTTTATACCCAATGTACCAGAAAATGGGTCTGCTCTCATCTGTTGCCAAACGGAGCCGCTCATTCTTGCAGATGTAAAGAGCCGTACAGAACATGTAGTACTGCACTTTACTGTAGAGGTGCTACTAGACCTCCAGTCACTGCATTTTACGAATACAGATGGTTTATGAAAAGAAGTTGGATCTTCCAGTGAATTACATGTGTTGTAAATCAGCATTGTCTTTTATTGGTGAGTGTGGTTTCAAGATAGTGTCCCAAGAAAGACTATTGTGTGATGAAAATATTGTATCCTGAGGCCATTGTAACTTAAAGGGGTTTTGCCACGATATAATGTTGACGTGGAATCCTCCAAAACGGGTATTTAATCACTTTTCTAAATATATTTGATTATAAAAAGTGAAGACTCTGAGAGCTACAGCATTGCTCAGCCCCCCTTAGTTTCCTGAAAGTTCAGATTAGACACGACCAGGACACTGACTGGAGCTGATCTGGCTGCGCCTGCGTGTTTGCACTTCTTATCTGATGACAGGGAACATGAAGGAGCTTGCAAGGGACTGTGGAGAAAAAGCAGTGAATGAAACCTGTGTCTTTTTTATAGAAACCACTGGTTGTAATGTATTATTTTAATTTAAAAACATTGCAGACACTCCCTTCTTCCTCACTCTCCGCTCACCCCCTCCCTCTCACCCCTGCAGCTGTTCATTACTCAGCATGCTTTGTTTATCTTCTCTTCTGAGCAGATAAGAGGTAAGGCACTCACTTCATGGCAAAGCCCCTTTTAGGTTATGTTGCTAAATTGAGATTATTGCAACGCTAGGCCTCTACAGCATATAATCATGTCTGACGAGCTGTGCCTCGCCATCACCAGTTAGGTCTGGCACACTGTTTGAGATGCACTGGCTTATTCGTAAATAAAGAGACAAAACAATACATCCCAGCACCAGGGGCTGCTGTGAACTGTAGTTCACCAATATCCTTGAAGAGGAAAATCCTGGCGAAGCAGTTCATTGATACGCTATGTGGACAGCTGACCATCACTCCTATATGAGCTCAGTGTAGATTGCCTATATAGGTGATTTTGGTTTTCTTAAACACATGACTTATCCTATGCCTACATGTTTAAAGGTAATCGATGACATGGGAATGCTTCTTTAAATTTCCTTGGACTGCTGATAGATAAATAGGAGAAAGACTTTTTTTTTTTATTTTATCTAATTATTCCATCAGCATCATCGTACGTTAATTTAAAAAGAATATTTGAACAACTTTAATGTTGGCACTATATTTTATTGACCTATACAGTACAGCCAAGTTGGTTCAAACCTTCCTTTAAATTTTGAAATTTTTAATTTATTTTATTTTCCAACAAATTTGAAAAATTAAAATTATTGCATAAAAAAGAGCAGGGTAATTTAAAACAGGTCCGTTTTGTTGAAATAACTCAACACAGCCATCAAGGCCTAACAAAATTGAGTACACTTGTAAGTGAAAATGGACTAATTGTGCCCAAAGGGTCAGTCCTCCTCCACGACGATATCATGGAGCTGGTTGATGTTGAGAAATTTTTCACTCCTCCACCTTCCATTTGCGGATGCCCCACAGATTCTCAATAGGGTTTAGGTCTGAAGGCATGCTTGGCCAGTCCAGCACCTTTACCCTCATTTTATTTAGTAAGTTAATGGTCATCTCGGTTGTGTGTTTGGGGTTGTTATGTTGGAATACTGCCCTGAGGCCCATCTTTAGAAGTGGCTTCTTCTGGGACGACGTTTTGCGCCCAAATTTTATGCAGGTGTGGCACAGGTCAAACATTAAAAAGCTGCGACCCCTCACCCTCAAAACCCAATTGCAGAGAGGGCGGGCCCCAAGAAAGCCATCCCATATATTTTAAAAATTTTTAATCTCTGGATATAACGCTGGCCCCGTGCACCCCGCCCTTTTGGATGTCTATGGTGAACCCGGGTTTCTGTAGGGAAAAGGGGGTTTTGGGTCAACCCCTTGTATGGCCCTTTCCCCAAAGTGCTGTACTCCGTTTCGGGGTTTTTTGGGCAATTTTCTTATTGCCAAAACCCTTTCTTTCTGTAGGCAACTATTTTATTTTTTTTTTTTTTTTTATAAACACCCTTACCGGTTTCTTTGCCATGGGGGTTCCATTTTGAATTCCCAGTGACCCCAGTTTGAGAGAGGCAAGAGGAAAACCACCAAATTTAATATACCGGGCTCCCCCTTCCCACCTGGGGACCTTGTGGTACTAACAAGTCACATGCCACTGGGGGCCGGGTTTTTAAAAGGGGCAGAGGGGGGACAATTTGTCCTTTTTAAAACCTTGGGGGTTTGTACCCCCTTTTATATCCATGTTTGACTTTGAGGGTTGTGTGGTAAAACGCATTTTGAGAGTACAAAAAATTTCTACACTGTTTTAACAGCTGGTTTAAAATGACTACTTTTACATTGTCCCATGAAAAGATATGATACAATATTTACAAAAACGTGAGGGGTATACTCACTTTTGTAAGATATTGTGTGTGATATATAACACTCATTCACAGGGCTAGCTAGATAGCCTCCTCTAATACTATTATAGGACAACTCCCAAATAGATTATATCCAAAAAAGGGTTTTGGGGAGCACTTTTATCCCTTTTTATTAAAATTAAAAAATAAGTATTTGGTGAGTTTTTTAAAAACCAAACCCCACGGGCATTTTTAATCAATAGTCAAACCGTTTTTAATTTAAAATTGTAAACTGGATATGGGTAAGTTTAAGGCATGAGTGACTTAAATTCCCTAAAAAAAATAATGTTCGTAAAAATATACAATTTGCTTCTTTCCCAACACCTCCCCAAAAAAAAGTCCACCTGGTGTATTTTTTGTTTTATTTGCCCCCCCCCCTTTTTTGAAAAAGCTTTTCAAAATTTTGGGACGGGGCTTTTGTTCTGGATTAGGAAGAGCTTGTATTTCACAGAAGTGGATTTACTTTCCATTAAAAAGACACTGCAGTAGGATGCCTGCGCTCTCAAGGGTAAAGTTTCCTCGGGGGTCCCAAAATCACTGATGTTGAGGGGGAGTCGGGGAAATTGGCCATGAAGATTCTTGCTGAGCTTGAGTATCAGACTTTCCCATTGTTTGCAATTGACAACTGACACTGTGGCAGTCTGCCTATCCTTACAATTGCATGCTTACTGGGTTGGTGAAATAGATGTTAAAAAAAAACTTTTTAAATTTTGGATACCTTGTTCCAGAGAGAAGTATTTTGATTCATATGTATGCATTTCCTCCATTACTCTATACATTATTACAAAATTTACGGGCATGGGTTTACAGAGCCCAAACATTTTTTGTCGGGTTTATTCTGTTTTTATAATATGGAGCTCTCAGTGTGTTTACAAGCTCTATCTTTCAATTGGTGATTTTGATAATCTAAAAAAGGTTTAAAAACCCATCTTTATTTCAAAAAAGAAAAAACTCAAATTTCCTGATTTTTTAAAAGGTTCCGGCTTTTATGTATAAAGCTTTCATAATGTCTGCATCACAACTTGATGTATAAAATCCAGTGCCCCAAAAAAGGATGGGTTGACCATGGCAGCCAACAGGGGTTAATGCAGTAAGTGCTGAACCCATCACAGTTACTAGTTCCTTCTGGTCAGAAAGTTGCACACAGTGGAAACCCTCTTCGAGGCCAAAAATAACTTTTCTTAAAGGGATTTCTCACTACTAGATTGGGCTTTAACAAAAGGGACAGTAAAAAAAAACTTTTTTTTAAATAAAATCGGTAAATTTAAAATTTTATTTTAGCCCATGAGAAAAACGGGACGTTTTATTTGCTCTTGAGTGCAAACCGGTTTCTATGGTAACCTGCTTACCAGGGTGGATTTGATTTAAATTTAACTGTTTTTAAATCATAGCCCCGGAAAGGGCCTTGATTTAAATCAAAATTTAAATAAAAAATTTTTCAAACCTAAACTAGTTCTTGCAAATTTTAAACATGAAGTAGATGAAGTTTTTTTGGAATAACTTTTTATAAAACTTTTTTCCCCCCAGTTTAAGGGGTTTTTAATCTTTTCATTTTTTGGACCCCAAATTTTCCTGTTTTACTTAGGAAGGGAGAAAAAAAAACCCTGACCTTAAAAACCAAATTTAAATAGATTTATTAACCCTAAAAACAATAAAACAAACATTTACAAATAAAATTGTTTGTTAACAATTTTTGGCCAAAAAAAAATATATTTTTAAAAGAAAATTTTAGATTTCGGGCCCACCCGACACATGAAAAAATTTAAAAAAACAAACTGTCCCTGCTGTCCTCTGTAGCTCACTTGTGGGCGCCCCTTTTTTCATCCTCTTTTTCCCATTTCATAATCTGGAAAAAGGAAAAACAAGTTTCCTGCTTTTTTGGGGGCCCCCAAACCCCGATTTCTCAATTAGAATAAATGATTTCCAAAAGGGGAAGGGGAATTTTCCTTTAAACGTTTTGCAGAAAAAAGTACTGCTTTTTTTAAAAGTAAAAATCATTACTTGAACAGTTCTCTAAATAAAAGGGCGAAACTTCCCCCCGTTTTTATGGTGTGCCCTTTCCCTTTAAAAAATATTTCACCCAAACTTTTATTTTTGAAGGGTTTCCCCCTTGGGCTTGAAGTTTATTATAGTTGGAAATTAAAGAGGGTTGATTGCGGGATACCCATGCCCTTTGCTAATTTCCTTTTCCCTCAGCACTTAGGTTTTGACCCTGATTTTGGGAAATATTGAAAATATTGCCAAAAAATGAGCGGGGGGTCAGTGTTTTCCCCTTTTGGGTTTTGTTTATCCCTTGTAATTTAATTCTGTCCCTGGGTAGTTCTGTTTTTTAGTGTTCACTCAGTTTCCCTTTCCAAAATTTCAACAGCATCCCCAATAAAAAAAGCTTTTTTCTGTATTTTGTTTAAAAACTTGAGAGAGGGTTTCCCGGAAGTCAAGGGATATGTTCAAAAATTTCTCTTAAGGGGCCCAAGTTGAGGATTTTGGGGGTGACTGTGCCCTCTAAATTTTATTTCCCATTTTCTTCACAAAGTGTCATTCCCGAAAAAGGCCCGTTTTTGATAATCGCCCCAAAAACAGTCCACCACAGAGGTTTCCCTCTAAAACCTTGTGGGAGCCGTTTTTGCTTGGTTCCACCCACCTTTTCAGAGCGCTGAAGGGAAAAATGATTATTACGGAAGTATTTTGCAATTTTTAACAAACATTTAAACCCTTTTTTTTGGAAAAACCCTTTTAAATCTTTTGGGTAAAAGGTTGCAGCAAATTTGGGAAATGGCCAAACCCTATTTATTTGCAGTTTTTTCCCTTTCCCCGTTTCCCCCAAATTCTTTCACTTTGGATCGTTTGCAGCATTTTCAGTGAAAAAACTTTGCGTACTAGACCCTTTTAATTTTTTTTCACATTTTCGTTATTTGCTTTTACTGCCCCTTCTTGTAAGTATTTTGCTGTTTTTGTGCATTTCCGGAAGTACCCGGGTTTTTTTGTAGGAAGAATTTTCCTTCTTTTGTTATACAAGCACTTTTAAAAAAGGGTCATTTTTGGGGCTTTTTCCACCCATCAATTTCTTAGGTTAACAATTTTCCCCCCCCGAGCTGTTGCACATTGTCCATTTTTCTGTCATACACTTGATCAGCAGTTTCCCCGCAAAACGGGTTGCTGGGTGGGGTGTATCCCCGGGGCTCAGTGACTGAACCATATTTTAAAGAAAAAGTTTGGGGGCTCAGTCAGACGGGGGAAAGGAAGAGTTTTGTTTCATTTAAAAAAACTGGGCAATTTTTTCATCAATCAACTCTTTTTCTAAACTGTTGTTCTTATCACAAAAACCCATCTTGGGGGGTTCCCGGAGGTAAAAGGGTTTTTTTTTATTTTGGGTGATGGTGATATGTGGCTGTGGGTGGGGCTGATGAAAGATGCTGCTGCTAAAAGAAAGGGACATCCTGGAAGGATAAAATCTGAAAAAATGTTTGAAACGGATGATGGTGATCTTGGGGGGAGAGTTTCCAGAATCCATGAAATTTCCCCTTTAAAAAAAAAAAGGGCAATGCGTTATTTTTTTGTTTTATACAAATTTTTGCTTATTGTACAAACAATCCCTGCCCCCAAAAAGGGAAAATTTGTTTTTTTTCATTTTTTTAAATTTTACCAAATGACGTAAAAATGCAGTTTAATAAGAAAAAATTTTTTTCACAATGACAGTTCAGTCTTTAGAAAAAGGATTTCAATAAAAAAAGTTTTTCCAACCTGGGAAGATTGCCTGTTTTGAAAATGTTTTTGGGCATCTTCATCAAACCCCACTTCTTTATGATGTTTTCCTCAATTTGGCCACCAGGCCTTGCATTTTTTGTTCATCTTTTTCAATTTTTCAAAGCATTCCTTTTCCTTAAAGATAGCGAAGGAGCCAAGGGGGAAACCCCCCTTCCTTTTGGCTCTTTCCCAAAAAAAGAAATTCCCTAAGAATCCAAAAGGAAAACCGGTTTGGTGGGGACTGCTACACGGGGTTTTCCATTTTTGAGCCACCTTTTGCCCCATTTTCCCTTTTTCAGGGGTCGAAAACCCCCAAACCTCCGAAAAAAATTTTTCCTTAAAATTTTCCCTTTGGATAAAAAGGGGGGGTTTGTTTCCCTTTTTTTAAAAATTGGGTTTTAACTTTTTCCAACTTCTTTTAAAAAATTTTTAAATTTTTTCTGTTGAAAAAGGGGCTTGGGGGTCCCTTAGGTTTCCAAAAATTCCATTTTTAAACCCCCCGTTTAAAAGAAATTCCGTCTTGAAATAGGGGGAGAAAAAACTGGCCCCCCCCCCCCTCCCCCTTTCCCCAAAGAAAATTAAAAAAAAAATTTAAGAAGACTTTCCCCCTTTTCTAAAAAAAGGTCCCCCAAATGGGCTTTACTTTATTTCGGAAAACCTTTTGGGTGGGAAAAAAGGTTCCCCAAAAATTTTTTGAAAAGGGAACCATTTAAAAAAAAAAAAACTTTTTAAAAAAAAAAAAAAAAACCTTTTAAAAAAAAAATTTTTTTTATTTTTTTTAAAAAAAATGATTTTTAACTTTTAAAAAATTAATTTTAAGGTCTGGGGGGCAAAACCCCATTTTTTTAAATTTTTTAAGATTTCTCTTTTAAACTGCAAATTACAACCCCTTTTTTCTTTCAAATTTTGGGGCTTTGTCGTAGAAAATAAAATAAAATGTAATTTTCTTTAAAAAAAACCACTGAAGAGGGGAAGGGGTAAATCAGAGAGAAAACCTTGGAAAAACCCCTTTTGGGCCCCCTTTGGCCCCAAAAAATTTTTTTCCCGGGCCAAGTATTTTTTTTTGAAAGGGCCCCTCAGGCCCGCAGGGGGAGGGCGGGGGCTCCTTTCTTGGGGGGAAAAAGCCCCCCCTTTATTCCCCTTAAGGTTCCCCAGAAACGGCCCCGGGAAAAAAGTGGGGGGTGCACGGCCAAAGCACCCTTGGGCATTTGGCCCGGTTTTTGGGGGAAAAAAAAAGCAAGGGAAAAGTGAGTGGGGAAAGGCCCCCTGGAAAAGTAGGTTTTGGTTTGGGGCCCAATTTTTTTTTTTGGGAAAATTGTTTGAAAATTTAAAAAATTTTGGGGTTTTTTTTCCCACCCTTTAACCCTTTGGGGCCCTTTTTGCCCAAAAAAAAAACCTTTTTTCCCCAGGTTTTTGGGGTTTTCTAAAAACGGGGTGGAAAAACGGGTTTAATTCTTTTATTTCTTTTAAAAATTCTTTTTCCCCCCCTTTTTCCCCCCTTTTTTCTTCTCCTTTTTTTTTTTTTCTGGTCGTATTTTGCAACATGCTCTAAAAAACGTCAGAGCCGGGCAGAAAATTTACTACAGGAGTCTATGGAAAGCGCCGGACGTCTTTTGGCGCGTTTTCGCCGCGATTTTTCAATGAAAACCCTCCCAGGAGACCCAAGTCCCACCTATAGTGGGTGTAACAAAGGTTATATCTGATCAAATCTGCATACAAGAGTCCGATGTGTCCTTTTTTTGTACCTTTTGTAATCAAATGATCATGCTTTGGCCGCTAACGATTTTTGCGCAATTCATATTTTTTTCGCTAAAAATACGTTTTGTGTTTTTTTTACAGATTTTGCCGTCAGAATCGGTTTTTTGAACAGATTTTGATGCTAAAATCCTTTTCTAAACATATTTTGGTGCTAATAAAGTTATCTTGCTACTGATGCTGAAAATACGTTTTTTACGGATTTTGGCGCCAGAATCCTTTTTTTACGTTTTTTGGCACTAAAATATATTTTTTTAAAATATTTTGCCGCTCATAACGTTATCTCGTTTCTGACGCCAAAAATACGTTTTTTTTTTTTTTTTTTTATGGATTTTGCCACAAGAATCTGTATCTTTACAGATTTTGGCGCTAATAAAGTGATCTAGCTTTTGACGCAAATACATTTTTTACGTATTTCGGCGCCAGAAGTCGTTTTTTGACGGATTTGGGGGCTTAGTTCAATATCTTTAAAAATTTTGGCGCTAATAAACTGATCACGCTTCTGACACTAAAAATATTTTTTTTTTTACGGAATTTGGCACAATAATGCGTCTTTTCTCTACAGATTTTGACGCTAATACAGTTATCTTGCTGTATGGAAAGATAATGTGGGTTTGTGTGGATTTTGGTGAAAGAATCTGGTGCAAAATTTTGTAAAGCAGCAGCAGCACACAAAGGACAATGTGCTCACAATGGCTACAGTGATCTAAAGGAAGTGACTACTTAACATGTTAACTCCTCCTGTAGGGTGTAGTTTACATCCAATGGCTTAATTTGTGCATACATTAAAAAGCAGAGCAAAGACGCTTCAAAAAACGCTCCAAAAAACGAAAAACGCACCAAAAAAAATACTTTATTTTAGATGCTTTTGACAGGCATTGGACAGAAAACTCAGTTTCATGAACGTTTTTAGTAATTGGTTTTCAGGTCGTTTTTTGTCCTCTGCAGTGTAGACATAGCCTAACATATTAAATAAACAAGAGAGATGTGAACATTAGTTGCATATTAACTCTGCAGACCTATACTTGCCCACAGGTATTCTAAGAAACACAGAGACTCGCACTTAGTTTTCTAAATGTTCAGGCCTGTGGTTTCATTTTGGATTGACACAGTGCTGTAGTTGTTCAATAATGAAATTAGTCCTCAAAAATGCAAGTTGCCTAATAACAGTGCAGAGGATTTTGCACTGAAAGCAGTCTACCTAGTTTATGACCATGTCATTCACTTTCTGAAACCATCTGTAGAGTATTTATAATTCATACCTGTCATTGCAAGGACATTTTGGTCTGTGTGAGATCCTTGAAATACTGATCATATCTGTGAAGTGCCGTATGATGCCTTTTAGTCTTATGAGGCAAAATATGAAGGATTTCAGATAACATTTTATAGTCTGGGATAATCTGGACATTGTTTTAGTGGCTGCAAAATAAACTGCAAATAAAATGCTATTTTTTGTTTTGTTTTAATAAGATTCCGTGGAAGCGGGAGAGAAACTTGTTCAGACCGCCTTGGATGCATTTGGACGAATAGGTAACAAATGTTAATCGTGTACTTTTAGTGATGGCTAAATATGGTCATCAAAATGTTAATGGACACATGTGATGTCTTCCCTTTCCTTTCAGTAAACATCCGCAGTTAAATCATGTGACATGTTGTTCACCTTACAAAAGAGTTTCCACAGCACTAACCATATGAATATAAATGTGCAAAACCTTCAACTCTTGAATCTAAGGATTTTATCCTGGAACACTGTGGTATTTCAGGGTAAAACCCCCGGTGAAGGTGGGTGCGGAGAAAAGCCGCTGTTGTTGGGAGAGAGGATTTCGTTGTACAGCTTCTCCCTGGCCACTTCACTTTACTGACAGCTCTCTCCCATGTTTACCTACAGGGCAATCACAGAGTGGCGCAGTGCATTCGTCTCCTAGATTTAAATTAAGCAGGGATTTGGACCAATAAGTTGTACTTAAAGGGGTTGTCTCGCTACAATGATTGGGTTTTAATTAAAAGATCTTTAAAAAACAAGCAGCTTTGCAATATATGTCCATTACAAATGTCCTACTGATTTTGAGTTATCCCTGAGTGCATCAGCTCCTCAAATCACTATAGCCACCGACCTGTTGATTTTTCTCTCACTGGCTGCCAGTGCTGGTGAAGTCAGCAGCTTCTCAATGCAGGTCTGAGCACAGAGCCACTCCTGCAAAGTATGAGGGCACTTGTGATGCTTCTGTAGGGGAAGGGGATTGAGAGGGGGGGGTCTGGCTTCTGTGTCTGTGTAGCTGTGCTGCCTGGATTAACCCTGTGTGTGCCTGCTCCCTCCTGCTCTCTACACAGATTGAGGAGAGCAAAGGTGAAGCTGATCTGTGGTCAGTAGGATGTGACAGCAGTGAAGTGTGTTACTATAATCACCATGTGTCTGTGGAGCTTTGACTATACTAATAGAACAGATCAGGGGGACATATGAACGGTTCATATCCCTCCCTGCTCTGCTGTATCAGTGACACATGGTGATTATAGTAACACACGTCACAGCTGCCCTGTGTCTGTTCTGACAGGGTTTGTTGTTTGTTGCTTGAGATGTCCATGGAGATTTGTATGCTAAGCAGGGGGCATAGGAACACTTACATCCCCCCCCTTCTCTGCTATTAGCATACACAGCTACACAGACCTCGGGCTGCATAGCCACTCATAGATTAGCCCTCTCCCTGCTGTCTCCTGACTCTGTGGAGAGGAGCAGCAAGAGCTCGGCCACAGCAGCACAGTGCAGCTAATCCAGCAGTGAGCAGCCGCCAGCAGACCTAGGCAGGCACACACAGGGTTAATTCTGGAAGCAAACCCCCTCACCCTCCCCCTGCTGTATAGAAGTTACTGCAGTCGTCGGAGGAGAGCTGTCTGTGAGCTGAGGGGAAGGGGGAAAGGGGAGGAGAAGAGGCAGACAAGAAGCACGCCCTGAATTCAAAAATCCTATGGTGCCAGACACACCGAGGTAGGCTGAAAGCCTATAGTGAGACAACTCCTTTAATATTTTCCTATGATACAGCGCATCAATCTACTTAATTTCCTCCGCTCTGGAGCACAATGCCCACAGATTAGACTGCAATTTTAGTATGACAGGGTCTGCTAGTATAGCAGCTCATCTCTGTTAATTTAAATATTTAAAATTGCTCCAATATCCGATACTACATCCTTTATACAAGATTTGTGCGATTTCTGGTAATAAAAAAACAATCTTTTTTTTTTTTTTTTTTTTTTCCCCTCTGATCCTGCACAACCCCTTTAATCACTTGTTGGGAGGATAGGATATTCTGAGAAGCTTATTTTGTTATAATAATGTAAGCAATATCCATTATTAAATTTTTGTGAGCACTATATATTCAAATAGGCTCTAGGGAGGAGAGCTTCTACTTATTTGAAGTAGCATACCTTAAAATCACAACTCCATTAAGGAGCCTTGAAACATGACTAGAGATTTAAAGCCAAGCTATTAACACCTCCATGTGGACAATCACGTTTGGCTGGCTGGGTGAGAGGCTTCAGATGTTGTTCAAAATTTATAAGGTTTCTCATAAAACACCATAAAGGTGTGTGGAGACTTACAAGCCATGATGGCAAACACCCTAAAACAGCTGTCTGCAGAGGGGACTCCTCATATGGATGGGTTAATAACTGGACTTTAATGGCTACGTGTATGAAAACTGTCTAGGTCTTACACTCACTGTGTTGCCCATTGCAACCAATCCGAGCGCCCCTCTCATTTCATAAGGTGCTCTGGAAAAATGAGAGGGGCGCTCGGATTGGTTGCAATGGGCAACACAGTGAGTGTAAGACCTAGACAGTTTACATACATGTGGCCCTAAGTCCCTAGTCATGTTTTCAAGCCTTTTTAATCAATTGGATGTAGTTGTAAGGGACGCTACTACCAACAGGTGGTTCTAGCATTTCTTTCCTAGAATGTATTTCAATACTTTCATGGATTGTAGGACTCCACATACCTTTACCTTCTTCTTTAAAGATGACCTATCGCCCCCAGAGATGCTTCATCAGGAAAATCAAAGCATTTAACCTGTAATAAACTAAAAAAAAAAAAAAAAAACAAAAAAAACACTGGCTCTTTAAGACAGCTCTGAAGTCGGGCCACATTAACACATGACAACTTGATGGATCACTATGTTGACAGTTGTGTCAAAGTGCTTCTGAGCTAGGAGAGGCCACTGTGCAGGGCAGAGCCAGGAAGTCTCCATCATGTGCACACTTAAACTCTGGACTATTTCTGTGCTGGATATTATTACACTAGCAGCAGTGTAATTTAGATACCTGTAAATCCTGTCACACTATACCCTCAGTGTGCTGTGCCTGCTGTACTTTATGTAGTGAGAGACCCCAATTATCCTGTACAAGCAGCTATGCCCTCAGCTCCTCCTGCACAGTTGGTATTTCTCAACAGAAAGAATCCCTGCTACATAAAGAGGTCTTTCTAGGAAAGCGAAAGTAAAACCGGATTCCCTACAGTACTGAGGTGAGCCTTCTGATTTTTTAATGACATGTATTGGAAATTTTTTTTATTTCATCTACTATGATATTTTGTGTTTGTGTGGAGGCGATCGGTGCTCTTTAAGGAGAAACCTTCCCTGTTTTAAGCTACATCTCAAGTCTCTCATCCAGTCAGCCAAATGTGAATCTCCATAAAAAAAAATAGAAACCTTTGCACCAGATGGTAGTAATAGCATTAGATAGGACCTGAGGAAGCACCATTGAGCGAGAAACGCGTTGTCCTGTTATATGTAATAAATCTCTGGTCCCCATCTAGTCTTAGCACCACTTTATGCCCTTATTTTGTCTGCTATTCTAGCACTATTTTCTCTACATACTTATTTAATATAATATAAAAAGTATTTGATAATTATAGCTTATGAGTCCAACAAGGACTCAAGTGGGTCTTCGCACTCTCAGATACTGATAGAAGGGGTAAATTAAAGTCTGGTTTCATCCTCTGTTAGTTCAGTGTTAAAATGTGTAAAAAGCTTTAAAGCGGTTTTCTCATTTGAAAGATCATAGTTCAACAGGTCGGGATAAAATCTAAGGTTGTAGGCCCTTGGTTATCATAAGCAAAGTGCTATGGTTTGAGAATGGGCCGTTTAATTCTTGCAAGTGAGAGAGAGCTCCGGTCGGGTTTACGCCCAGGTGCCGCCCCCGATTGTATTCGGAAACGCGCGTCAGAAGGCATAGCAGGGGAGAGGCTGTGTATGGGAGGGAGCAGGGACATGTGTGCAGGGAGATGCGTTACACCACGCGTGAGACTGAGTAGCTGTGGATGGGAGCGCGCAGGTACAAGATGAGAGAGAGACAATGTGTGCGGGGTTTGTTGCGTTCACAGACGGCAAGCAGTCGACGTGCCCGGGGTTTACAGCGTTCACTGACAGCAAGCACTCGACATGTCCGGGGTTTGCTGGATTCGCTGACAGCAAGCAGTCGACGTGTGCGGTGCGGGTTTGCTACGTTCAATGACAGCGATCAGTGATCCTACAGCAGAGAGAGATCTTGTACAGTCCCATGTAAACACAAACAGTGTATAGATTTGTTCAGCAGATTTGTAGCGGTCAGAGGTGTAATAATCTGCAGGATATATCACCCATCTTTCCCAGAGTACTGAATGTCAAATGCCCGTTCTAGTTACAAAGTATGTAGAGAGAGCGAGCAATGTCGATCTACACTATCGAATTACACTTAGCTTTTCACTTCCAATGATTCCTTAGTCTCCGACAGCTGAGAAGCTCTCTCCTCCCCCACCTCACACACAATGAATTCTCACATGCACACTTTGGGACGTGTCTGCAGAGAGAGAAGATACTCCCTGCTGGGTGGAGAAACACTCTCCTCCATTTCATAAGCTCTCCTTAGCAACCAGTATAAACTTCTGCCAAATGATGAACCGATAAAACCCCCTTTAATTTCAATAATCAATTGAAGCTATTGTACATTATTATTCATTTTGTATTTGAAGTGGCTTGATCTACTTCTCAGTATACTAATACTTGTTTACTAATTGCGCTTATTTTGCAACTTATTTAGTGTTGCCTTTTGTAATATATTGTCATTTAATTTTTCAGATATTGTTATAAACAATGCAGGGTAAGTAATCACCATTGTATTTTGCTTGCATTTTCCCGCTGTTCATATGGGATCGTACATTATTTCTTACGAAGTATCTTTTGTTGTAAATAATTTGCACATGGCATATTCACAAGGCTAACTTAGAATGGAATTTGTGCCTTTTTCTAGGCTCCTGTCTCCAGTGTGCATCACATGCTGTGACTTTGCCTCTCATCTTGTTCTCTTGTCATCTTTGTAGAGGCATAATGGCTAATGATATAGGACAACACCTGCATAAAACTGTACCAGATTGTCTACACAGAGATGCAGTGCTCATTATTTAAGTTTTTAGGTTTGCTTCATATTTGCTGTGTCTGGAAGAGCTATGATATGTATTTTAATTTTGCTTCTGTTTTGTTTCATACAATATGCATTTTTATGTCCCTGAAAAAGTAGCAAAAAGTTAGCTGAGCAAAATGCATCTTGCTGTAATAGAAGGTTTGTTATCTACGTTTTGTATTTTTTCTGTGCTGGTACTGTATTAAGTTGTAGCTCAGGAGGAAAAAAATTAAGTAACTGCAGTTGCAACTTTGCACTGTCTGATGGAGACTTGTAGATTAGCTGTTGTGGATTTTATAGTGCAATATGTTAATGTAAAACTAAAAACATACCTAAAGGGTGACGTATGATTTTTGTCACCCAGGCGACAATTTTTATGCCCATAAAAATAGCCGAAAATGCGCTTGATTTGTGAACCCGCTCTACAGCGGGTCATAAATCGAGCGCATTCTAGCGTTTTAGACAGTTCTGGCTCAGGTATACCACTTTGAAAGTGGTATACTTGTTCCAGCTGTAATGCGCCTAGAAATGCCATAACAAAACTATAAATCTATAGCTTCGTACGGTTCTAGTGCGCCCCAACTCCTGCACGCTCCCCGATCTGAGGCGCATTGCAAAGTGCCACTTGCACTTTGTAGTGCACCCAGGAGGGGTTTCAGCGCAGCCAACGGGGCTGTGCTGGATATTGGGCTTAAAAAACGCAAGGTATCTGGCGCAGCGCCGTTCATACATGTCGCCCAAAGTGTTTAAAATCTGCAGTTGCAGATTTTGTTGTAGATCTACAGTGTTTGTGTAGCAAAATCTGAAGCCCCCGTGGAGTTATTGTGGATTTTTAGTTCCCCAATAAGGTCATTAAGAAAAACTCGCGAATCTGTCCAGAATACACAGCTTAAATTGACATGCTGTGATTATAAAATCCTGACCACAGGTCAATTTTCACCCAGATTCTAGGTGCATTTTTTTCTGCAGCACGTACAGTTGAAACCCAAAGTTTATATACACTATATATAAAAAGACACATATGCATGTTTGTCTCACTATCTGACATGAAATCAGAAAAAAACCTTACCCGTTTTAGGTCAATAAAGATTAGCAAAATAATTTTTGTCAAATGCCAGAATGAGAGAGCAAGATTTTTTTTTAAGGCATTTTTATTACTTTCTCTAAAGTCAAAACTTTTCATACACTAGGATTACTATGCTTTTAAACAATTTGGGACAGTCCATATGATATGTCATGTCTTTGGAAGCTTCTGATAGGTTTATTAGCAACATCTGAGTTAGAGACAGGTATCTTATGCAATTCAGACTGGAAGGTGGCCTGTTCATCTTTATAAACAGTTTACGCAAGTACAACAAGATGGGAAGTCAGGCATATACGCCAGGAGGAGACGGGTTCTGTGTTCAGAGTGAATGTGCTTTGGTCCACATTGCATTTGAACCAAGAACGAAAGCAAAAGCCCGTGAAGATGCTGGAGAGCTGGTACATGGGTCATACCCAGGGGAACAGTACTGCATCAACATGGACTGAAAAGCCGTTACTCCAAAATAAATATATAAAAGCCAGATTAATGTTTGCAAATGTACTTTTTTGCAGATGTCCTATGGTCTGATGAAACTAAAATTGAATTGTTTGGCAATAATGACCATCCTTACGTTTGAAGGAGAAGCTTGGGAGCCTAAAAACACCATCCGAACATTGAAACACTGGCAGCATCATGTTGTGGGGTTGTTTTGCTGCAGGAGTGACTGGTGAACTTCATAAAATAGATGACATCATGAGGAAAGAAGATTATGTGGCAATACTGAAGCAGCATCTCAAGACATTAGCCAGGAAGTTAAAGCTTGGGCAGAAATGGGTCTTATCCGAAGGATAATGCCAAACTGGTAACAACGTGGCTTAATGGTAACTAAGTCAATTTTTAGGAGGGGCCATCACAAAGCTGATCTCAATCCTATTGAAAATTTATGGGCAAAGCTGAAAAGGCAGGTGAGCAACTCAACCTACAAACATTGCTTAGTTACACCAGTTCTGTCAGGAGGAATGGGCCAAAATTCCTTTCCCCAAACCCCAATTTTATAAAAGTTTTAATGGGGTTTTGTTTGCCCCAAAAACCTCTTGTTTTCCCTTTCTCTCCTCCGTAATTTCTAAAATTTTTGGGAAATTTTTTAAAAAAAATTTTGGTTCCTAATTTTACCAAAACGGGAAAGGCTTATTCTGAATTCATGCCAGAATAGTGAGAAAAAAAAACATGCTTATGTGTCCCTTTTAAAAAAGGGGGTATGTTAAAATTCTGGCTTCCCTCTTAAACGCAATTTGCTTTTAAAATTCCCCTTCAAATTTGCTATTCTAAATTTTCCGTGGATTTTTTTCAAAATTTAATCCAACTGTGGAAAACCTTTATTCTTTTCCCCTACCCCTTGAAAATCCCATAGGGTTCCAAAGGGTGCTAGAAACGTAGCGATCTGGGTTCCCTTTTCCCTAACTTGGAACAAAGTCGGGGAGCAGATTCAGCAGATCTAGGACGAAAGATACACATAAGGCTGTCCACACAGCATATACAAATTCTGCCGGGGAAATTTTTTAAACTTTTGGTGGACTTTGGCTGGGCCTTTGGGTTTTTTTGGGTGTGGGTTTTGGGGCTAAAAACAGGGGGTCCCGTTTTTGGGGTTTGGGGCCTTTGGCCCTGTACATTGAATGTATGTGAATCCGATTATAATCCGGGCGAAATATCTGCTGTGCTTTAAAATCTGTGCTGTTTAGACCACAGCATGGATTTTGTATTGCTGTCTATGGGCACAATTTTCCCTTTTTTTTTCCGATTCAAATACTGAATTCTTTGAAAATTTCCCACCAAAAACCTGTGGGGCTAGACCAAAATTCCCAAAATTTTGGGGTGTGAAGTGTCCCTTTAGCTTCTTTTCTTAAACCTGTTTTTTCCTTTAGTTTTCCTTGGGAAACTTTTCCCGGGGTTAAGGGGGAACTTGTTTTTCCAACCCTCTCAATTTTACATAGACATTTTTTTTTTATTTTTTCCCTTTTAATAAAAGCGGGTTTTTTTCCAAAAACTTTTTCAAACCTCTTCTAACTAATTTTATGGGTTCAATGCAATATGCCATAAGTCGAAAAGCTTTTTACTTTTTGGGGGTTTAGTTTATTAAATCCCAGAAATTAAAAGCCACCAAAATGATTATGTAAAATGGTTAAAAAAGCCCATCTGGGTGTAATATGTACGGGTAAATTTAAAGTATTAAACCCTTGCCCCCATTTTCAAATTTGAAATTTTATTTTTCTAAGGTGCTAATTGATTTGAAATACCCCACCGGGATTTTGGGGGTAACAAACCTTTCCCCAATTCACACAGGCAAAGAATTCCAACTAAAGATGTCCATAAAAATTAATTAAAATGGGGAATATGAAAAAGGGACAAGAAAAAAAGTATTGAACAGGGCAGGGCTGGGGGGAGTCGGTGGCTTTTTGCAGGAGTCGGAGGGCAATAAAAGGGATCCAAATCCCAAAATATATAATAAGTTGGTCCAGTTAGTTCGATGCAGTGCAAAGAGCAAGAGGCATTGGTCCGGCCAGTGCTACTGCTCCCATATCTTCAGTCTCATCACATGAGGAGTGTAATTGATGACATGGAGCAGGCAAAGCGCTGCCCCAGGGGAAAATTTTCCGCTCCCACGCAAACAGATTTCAGCAAAATTTTTCACCTGTTTTCAAAGAAGTAGAAGATCAACATTCATCAAAAACTGACTGTGGCTGAGGCAATTCCTTTATACCCTGACATTGATTAGAGATGTTGCCCCTGTGGTCACCGCTTTGCCCCCAACCCAAGTTAATGTAGAAAGGCCGTTCTCTAGCCTGGAAATAATGAGATCAGATGTGAGGTCATGTATGCAGGATCTGATGGAGGCGATACTATTTCTCAGAACAAATTCAGAGATTCCACAAATGTTCCTGCAGTGTTTTTTTGCATTTTTACAATTTTTTTGTGTCCTAAAGTCATGTCCAATAAATATATTTTACACTGACAAGCAAAATGGTAACAATGTTTTGAACTTGTGACTTTCAGACTCCATGTCTCACCCTCCACTACAACTTTGAGGCTACTGTAATTTTATATACAGTCCTCTAACCTATGTTATACATAAATTTGACTTGCAAGTATTTAGCATCTGTTTAGTTCTGCAGATTCTTTCCTGTAAATGCATTGTTACTGTTTTGCTCCTAAAAATCAAAGTGTTAATTTTTATTATTTTGTTAGTATTTGGGAAATCCCCCTTTGGCTTTCAGCTCTGCCTGCATCCTTCTGGGCTCTGAATCGGATTCAAGCAGGTCTTGACCAAAATCTGATCCCGGTTCTCTTCTACACATTCCCAATGTTGGTGCAGACTGGACTTGGATACAAATACAGATTTTTCTTTAACTCTACCCACAAGTGTTCAAAAGATCAAAAAATTGTTGCCCTTTTACTTGTCAGTGTCTGTTCTATCTAAATAGCTTGTTAATTGCATCATAAGGTGATAAAAAGCCTGATATTACCATTTTGTTACAGTAAAGTTATCACTTAAACATGCGTCGTGTATGAGGGAGTCAGGAGTCGGAGGTTTGGGAAATTGAGGAGTCGGGGCTTCGGCTTGCCGACTCCACAGCCCTGCAACACGCTTTCTGAAATGTATTTAATGCTGAGTACAAAAACCTTTGTTGATAAAACGCCTCCTGTATGAAGAAACTAGTAGCATGTTTTGCTCGGGTGGGATTTTGGCCCAGTCTTCTATACAAATCCTGAAGGTTCTGTGGCAGTGTTTCTCAACTCCAGTCCTCAGGACCCACCAACAGATCATGTTTTCAGGATTTCCTCAGTATTGCACAGGTGATGTAATTATTGTCCATGCATTCTGTGAGATCGCAAGGTGATGTAATTGTCAGTGCATCATGGGATCCTGACACAGGTGATGTAATTGTCAGTGCATTCAGTGGGAGATCCTGAAAACATGACCTGTTGGTGGGGCGTGAGAACTGGAGTTGAGAAACACTGGTCTGTGGGCTCCTTCTATGAACTCTGAGCTTTAGCTTCTTCTATAGATTTTCTATTGGATTCAGGTCAGGTGATTTGACTGGGAGTTTCCTTGGCTGTGTCTGGGTTCGATGTCTTGCTGAAAAGTCCGATCTCATTTCATCTTCTACATCCTGGGAGATGGCAGCAGATTTTTCATGGATGTCTTGAACATTTGTCCATTCAGTCTTCTTTCAATCATACGAAGATTTCCAGTAACGTATGCTGAAAAACAGCCCCACACTATGATGTTCCCACCCACAAACTTCACTGTGTTTGGGGTGCTATGCATTGCCTTTTGGCCTCCAAATATGTTGTTTATTGTGGTATCCAAACAGTTCAATTTGGTCTCCTCTGCCCGTATTTCACAGGCTTGTCTAAATCTTGTTGAACAAACTCTAAATGTGCTTGAACATGCTTTTTGTTCAGCCAGGTAGTCTTGTGTGGTGAGAGTGCATACAGGCCATAGAGGTTGAGTGCATTACTTGTTTTCTTTGAAACAATTGTAGCTGCTGATTTCAGGGCTTTCTGTAGCGCTCCACAGGAGGTCCTTGACTCTTGGACAACTCTTATGATTATTTTCACTCTGTCTGTCTGAAATCTTGCAGGGAGCAACCTTGTCATTGATGATGAAAGCGCTGTTTTCTTTATTCCTTCCATAGTGGATCAGAGGATAAAACATTCACTAAAGTCGAAGTGGGAAAAAAAGAATTGCTTTAACAAGACAATCCTTTTAAATAGAGCAGCCTTAAAGGTGTTTTCTCACTATAAGAATTTCTTTTTATGTTAAAAATCTTGCAAAAACAAGTCACTTTGCAACATATGTCCATTAACAGTGTCCTACCTATTCTGAGATATCCCCTCTTGTATGGGCTATATCAGCCCCTCAGGTCGCTTTAGCTACAGACCTGTTCAGTCTCTCATGATAGGCTGCCACTAGTTTCTATAGCTACAGACCTGGCTTCTACTGCAGCCTAGTAGAAGACAGTAAACAGACCCCTGAATTCAAAATGAAACCAAGAAAACAGGACTAAGGTAAGATAAATCAGTGTAGTGAGGCAACCCCTTTAATTAACATATAAGTAGAGAGGCCTCAGATGTCCATGCCACTGTGCCAGTTGGCTATGAGACACAATTTCATTTTTATATTCACAGCATCTTTCATAGGTTTCCACTTCTACCGTGTTTCCCCGAAAGTAAGACAGCGTCTTACATTCTTTTTATCCCCAAAAGTCCCACCATGTCTTACTTTCGGGGTATGTCTTATTGGCAGGTATAGGGCCGGCTGTAGGCAGGGTATAGGGCCGGCTGTACAGGATAGGGCCGGCTAGCAGGTATAGCCGGCTAGGCAGGTATAGGGCCGCTGTAGCAGGTAGGGCCGCTGAGGAGGTAAGGCCGGCTAGGCAGGGTATAGGCCGGCTGTAGCAGGTAAGGGCCGCGTAGGCAGGGTATAGGCGCTGTAGGCAGGGACGCGGCTGTAGGCAGGAAGGCCCTGTAGGCAGTAATAGGGCCGGCTGTAGGCAGGGTATAGGGCCGGCTGTAGGCAGGGTATAGGGCCGGCTGTAGGCAGGATATAGGGTCGGCTGTAGGCAGGGCATAGGGCCGGCTGTAGGCAGGGTATAGGGCCGGCTGTAGGCAGGTATAGGCAGCTGTAGGCAGCTGCAGGCAGGTATAGGCAGCTGTAGGCAGCTGTAGGCAATAATATCAAAATAAAAAAACAAACAATCACCTGGATCCCCGCGCTCTCCGCTCTGTTCTATCTTCTTCTCGGCACAGGCGGGTGACATCATCAGGCCGCGCACGCAGCGTGATGACACGCTGCCTGTGGCGGGATCTCAGGACAGCAGCCAGTCTGCGGTCGCCCGGAGTCCACTGCAGAGCACGGAGCGCTCGCTCTGTGCCCCGCAGTGGTATCCCTTCACTTATATGCGCTCCGGAGGAGTCGCATATAGGTGAAAGGATCGCGGACAGTGCCCAGGCCAGCGCAGCGCCCGGACACTGTGCGCTCACTCGGCCTTCAGTTGTATGCGCTCCCTGAGGAGCCGCATAAAGCTGAAGCGTCCCTGTCAGCGCCCGGGCCATCGCAGCGCCCGAGCGCAGACAACGTAGTTTACTACGTCTTACTCTCGGGGTACGTCTTACATTAGTCGACGTCCCTAAACTCCCCGCTATGTCTTACTATCGGGGGTGTCTTACTATCGGGGAAACACGGTATCAGGCCTGGTTCATATGTGAGTTGTTGATGGAACATAAAATGAAACTAATGGTGGTGCTGAATCAGTTACATGACAGACACCATTGGCACCTGAAGAACCTCACTGATGTTCATGGGGTCTCTCGGGATTTTGTCATGGTGTCTGTCATTTGAACAGAAAAACAGTGCTGCATGCTGTGCTGTTTATGCCGTCTTTTTCATGGAATCTACCAGGGCTGTGGAGTTGGTAAGCCGAAGCCCCGACTCGGACTCCTCAATTTCCCAAACCTCCGACTCCTGACTCCCTCATACACGGTGCATATTTAAGTGATAACTTTACTGTAGTAAAATGGTCCCATCAGGCTGTTTATGACCTTATGATACAATAATCAAGCTATTTAGGTAGAACAGACACTGACAAGCAAAATGGTAACAATGTTTGATCTTTTGAACACTTGTGGGTAGAGTTAAAGAAAAAGCTGTATTTGTATCCAAGTCCAGTCTGTACCAAAATTGGGAATGTTTAGAAGAGACCTGGGATCAGATTTTGGTCAAGATATGCTTGAATCTGATCCAGAGCCCAGATCATTATTGAAAACCAAAGGTGGATTTACCAAATACTAACAAAATAATACAAATTAACATTTTGATTTTTAGGAGCAAAACAGTAACAATGCAGTTACAGGAAAGAATCTGTAGAACTAAGCAGATGCTAAAAACTTGCAAGTCAAATTTATGTATAAGATAGGTAAGATGACTGTATATAAAATTACAGTAGCCTCATGTACAAAGCTGTAGTGGAGGGTGAGATATGGAGCCTGAAAGTCACAAGTTCAAAACATTGTTACCATTTTGCTTGTCAGTGTAAAATATATTTATTGGATAGGACTTTAGAACACAAAAAAATTGTAAAACACTGCAAGAACATTCGTGAAGTCTCTGAATCTGTTCTGAGAAATATTGAGAGTATTGCCTCCATCAGATCCTGCATACATGACTTCACATCTGATCTCATTTCCAGGCCAGAGAACAGCTTCTCGACACTAATTTGGGCTGGGGCAAATCGGTGACCACAGAGGAAACATCTCTAACTATGCCAGGTTATAAAGGAATTGCCAAAATAAATTGTGCATTTAAAACATAACTTTTAATAATAACTTAATAGATGAGGAGTCAAAAATTCACTACAAAAAGGCAAACAAGAGGATTAAATATCAATTCTAAATCGCCCTACTTGCCCTGGAATAATCCTAAAAACCTAAATACAGGGAAACCATCCTGAAAAAGGACGCCCCTGTCCGGAACCTCTCCCTAACGTACACTCACCCTAATTCAAAGGCAGAAAAAATTAGTATACTCCTAATTTATATATACACAAAAGAGAAAGTCCCAACATGTTTCATTGTCCCACATAAATCCTCAGGAGACTGATAAAGGATACATAGATAGGTGTGTATATATAGATGGATAAGGGATAGAGGTAACTGTAGTATGTTATCCAGAAAAGCCAATATGTCTTGTGAACGTTACTAAGGGGTAAAGTATCCCACATAGAGGTCCAGAATATTGCCTCAATAATGAAGGGAGATATCTAAAGGGAGACTATCAAAAAATATATATTTGTATGTCCTCCCAAAAAAGAAAAGAAAGATATCACCTTCCAGTTCCCGGCTAAGAATGCCTAAGATAGGGCGCTAGACAAAAAGCCTCATCGCTGTTCGCGAGGTCCGCTCCTCATGTGATGAGGCTGAAGATCTGGGAGCAGCAGCACTGGCCGGACCCAATTCCTCTTGTTCTTTGCTCTGCATCGAACTAACTGGACCAACTTATTATATATTTTGGGAGTCGGTCCATTTTATAACGACTCCAACTCCTGCGAAATAGGCACCGACTCTGACTCCACAGCCCTGGAATCTACAATAGAGGCTCCTAAAGGATCCTCCAATCCAGATGTGAACCAGGACTTTGCTATCCCTAGGTGAATGAAATAAACCTGCATGTGTGTTTCCCACAAGTTACTGTTTCCTGCCTTAATTGAACAGTAACACTACTTCTCTTTATTACAGAATTTTACATTGTGTTGAGTTTTTTCTGGGCTCCTCAGTGACTGATGTGGAAAGCCGAAGCAGACTGCACATTTGTGCTTGATATTTTGTTATTAGGTGATATACTGTAAGCTTCAAAATAAAATACAGAAGGACTATGATCTTTTCCAGAATGCGAGTGTAATATTTTCTGGCAGTCTAGCCTCAGGCTAATGTACTTTAAGTGGATGGTAAGAAGTACTGCACAGTATGAGAGAGACCTTCAAGCTTATGTAGGGTGAAATGTAGCTGTATCCTGCTTCTTTTGACCCCATGGATTGTGGATGCAAGTACTCATCAGCTTTTGCATTTAAGAAGACTGAGTAGATATTTTGACTTATTCTAAATGGCTTTGTTTTGAAACCAGTGACATTTAGACCTATTTTCTATCTTATCGAGTGATGGTTCAGAGATAACATTGCACATGATCAAGAGAACAAATTAATATAATACTTTTAAAAAGTAAAAAAAAACCCCAAAAAAATTAAAATCAAATTTTTTGAGGTAATCTGTTCAGCCTTGTGTGTGGTGAATCGCATGAGCACTGACATTAGAGGTACTGCATGGTTGTCTTAATTTCCTAACATCCTGGGTGTATAGTCATAAGACAGTTGCTTTTAAGGGAAGCCCTCACAATGGAACATGCTAACTGAACTGTTGCCATCATGTTATAGAGCAGATTAATATACTATTCACAAAAAATGAGGGCTATCTGGCTTTTAGACAAAATTTCAGAATGAACATAACATTTCTTGAAATTTTTAGCAACATGTATGAAAACTGTTTAGGTGTAAGACATTCTTTGTTGCCTATGTAAACCAACCAGAACTCCCCTTTCATTTCCTATAGTGCCCTGAAAAAATGAAAGGAGAGCTCTAATTGCTTGCTGTGAGCAACAAAGAAAGTCCTACACCTAGACTGTTTTCATACATGTGGCCCTTTGTTTTAAATGAGATCTTCTCTTTAACTTTTTACATGAAGCGGTCATCCGTGTGTGATGTAGCCCAAGGGTGTCCACTTCTTTGACTTTCTGTGACTCTTCCAGTCTCACTGTATCTCTGTTACAATCTGCTGCTGATGCTCTGTGGCACTCTAAACCAGGGGTCTCAAACTGCGACCCTCCAGCTGTTGGGAAACGACAACCATCATGCATTTATATCATCTCTAACAGTGGGCATGATGGGAGTTGTAGTTTCCCGACAGCTGAAGGGCCCGCAGTGTGAGACCCCTGCTCTAAACTCGGTGACCACTTCTGCCTGTGTGCATCCTGCTTGAAGCCTTGCAATGGTGAGGCACTGTTTGATCAATTGTAAGGTGTTGTCTTGGTCTCATGATGTCAACATGTGAACAGCAGGATGATGAGGAGGACAGTTTTTTTTTAAATACCAATTCAAATTATTCCCCAAACTTTATTGGGTGAAATAGGAATAAAAACACCTGTTGTGAATTTTACTATTTAAGCTCCTTAATGGTACCATCAGCAAGTTGTGCAGAAGGTACCGAAACATTGAACAGTTGGACATGTGCATTCCAAAGTCAACAGATGGTCTCATTTAGTTCATTTAAGAACATTTTCTAGAAATCTTCTGTTCATCCTGAAATTTCAACCAAAAGCCCAATATCCCTAACTTTTTGTAAGTAGTGAATATGCCTTAATATAACTGGTTAAGGTCAAATAGTGGTATGTGGACCTCAGGAGCCAGATGTTTAGCCACCAGCATGAGGTAGTCATATAACATAACATTGCTGCAAGCCATACAATGATGTGGGATTGTTAAGCAAAAACAGCCGTCTCTTCTATTTATCCACACTCTGGCTCCTACAGCACTGGCTTACGCATAATAGTTAGTAATAGCAGTAAAATAAGAACATCAAGACTTTTTGATAAATAGGGGCCACAGGCATCATAGTCTTTCATGGGCCAGGGAGAATTTACACTGGATGAGGGACCAGTGGTCTTCAGTGATGAAAGTCAATTCACTCTGAGACATTATGGCCAACAACGATGCTGGAGACTTTAATGAAACCGCTAGGCATCAGTCACTGTTGTCACCAGACGCACCAACACAGAACTGCCCTACACTTTGTGAATGGTACAGTGACAGCCTCTACTACTTGAATAACATTATTAAACCAGTCATTGTGCCTCTACATAAACACCACAGGGCTAATTTCATCTTCATAGACAACAATGCTCCAGCTCATCGAGGTCGCATCATTAGGGAATTGCTGTTGGAGACTGGGGTACCTCAAATGGAGGGGCCGGCATTTTCCTCAGACCTGAAACCCCTAGAAAACCTGTGGGATCAGCTGAGTCGCCATGTAGAAGCTCATATCTCTGTATCCCTGAACCTCAATGACCTGAGGGGTGACCTTCAAGAAGAGTGGGATGCCATGCCTCAGCAGTAAATAACTGTTGGCTTTTGTTTCATTAAATTGTTTGAGATGAGAAAATCAACATTGCATGCTACGACTTAAATGGCCTACTTTCAGGATAAGAGATCACTGTAGCTTGAAATCTTTACGTTTTCCATACATTTCACCTGAAAGCCAAATATCCTTAACATTTTGTGATTAGTGTATTTCCAAGCAGCTTAACTGGTGGCCAAAATGATTATTTATGAGGAGCCATTTTCATGACAAATGCACTTTTTACATAAATTTAAAGGGGTTTTTCCACCTGGCTGATTTAACATAGCCTGCTCCTCACAGCCAACTTTAGACTCCCAAATCTTTGGTTAGGCTGTTTGTGATTCTACAGTAGTGACTGACATTTCAGCTTTGCTATTTCTAGTTGAACCGGTTAGGGGGACATTGGTGATGGAGGAACAATAACAGCATGGCACAATGCCTCAATGGCTTAAAGTTGGTCAGTAAGAAAGATAAGCTTCTATGCTGATAAGAAACAGCAGGGAGTAAGGTCACCATCCCAACCTGGGCTGCTAGGATAAAGAGGTGGTCAGTAACCTAGGAAAGCTTATTAACCCAAGCAGTTTAAGAACTGCTCTGGAAGAAAACAAAATAAGAATAAAAATGTATTTGGTAAAAATCTTTATTTAGCCTTGCCTACATGTTTAAAGCGAATCCGTGGTGGAAATGCCCCTTTAACCCTTTAACGGCTGCCCACCAACTTTTGACATTGGGCGGTACAGGTCGTTCGTCTGCACCGACGTCTTTTGATGTCGCTGCAGACATCGAGGTTTGTGGCGCCGCAGCAGCACTATGAACTGTACTTCAAAGATGGGCTGTGGAGTCTGAGTCTGTGCCTATTTTGCAGGAGTCGGTCGTCATAAAAGGGACCGACTCCGACTCCCAAAACATATAATTAGTTGGTACAGTTTGATGCTGTGCAAAGAGCAAGAGGAATTTGGTCCGACCAGTGCTACTGCTCCCATATCTTCAGCCTCATCACATGAGGAGTGTAATTGATGACATGGAGCAGGCAAAGCGCTGCCCCAGGGGAAAATATTCCGCTCCCATGACAAACAGATTTCAGCAAAATTTTTCACCTGTTTTCAAAGAAGTAGAAGAGTTCAACCATTCATCAACACGGACTGTGACTGAGGCAATTCCTTTATACCCTGACATTGTTAGAGATGTTGCTCCTGTGGTCACCGCTTTGCCCCCAACAAGTTAGTGTAGAGAGGCCGTTCTCTAGCCTGAAAATGAGATCAGATGTGAGGTCATGTATGCAGGATCTGATGGAGGCAATATTATTTCTCAGAACAAATTCAGAGACTCCATGAATGTTCCTGCAGTGTTTTGCATATTTACAATTTTTTTGTGTTCTAAAGTCCTATCCAATAATATATATTTTACACTGACAAGCAAAATGGTAACATTTTGTGACTTGAACTTGCGACTTTCAGGCTCCATATCTCACCATCCACTACAGCTTTGCACATAAGGCTACTCTAATTTTATATACAGTCATCTTACCTATCTTTTACATAAATTTGACTTGCAAGTATTTAGCATCTGCTTAGTTCTGCAGATTCTTTCCTGTAACTACATTGTTACGGTTTTGCTACTAAAAATCAAAATGTTAATTTTTATTATTTTGTTAGTATTTGGGAAATCCACCTTTTTGGTTTTCAATACTGCTTGAATCCTTCTGGGCTCCGGATCAGATTCAAGCATGTCTTGACCAAAATCTGATCCCATATCTCTTCACACATTCCCAATGTTGGTGCAGACTGGTCTTGAATACAAATACAGCTTTTTCTTCAACTCTACCCACAAGTGTTCAAAAGATCAAAACATTGTTACCCTTTTACTTGTCAGTGTCTGTTCTACCTAAATAGCTTGATTATTGTATCATAAGGTGATAAACAGCCTCATGTTAGCATTTTACTACAGTAAAGTTATCACTTAAACATGCGCCGTGTATGAGGGAGTCGGAGGTTTGGGAAATTGAGGAGTCGGGGCTTTGGCTTTCCGACTCCACAGCCCTGCTTCAAAGGCCTGTTCCCAGCACAGCTCCTTGACCGCAGCATAATCAAAGGGCTTTCCTCTGCTCTGTTGGGTGATCAGGACTGCCGGTGACCCGACAGAGCCCAGGGAATGGCTGCACAGTCAGCCCTGGGGACCTAGAATAGCCCCAGGGCTGTCTAACTGTGACCAGACTGTGTGCTGCCCTGATTGCTGCCTGTGTCATACGGACATGGATTGTAATGTATTAGCATATATGAATATTCTAACACATTACTAAGTGTAAAAATAAAGAATAAAAAAAGGCAAAATAGTTATCCCTTCATGGGATTTAAAAAACAAGAAAAGTAAAAACATACAGTGTAGAAAAAAATAAATGATAAAATAATAAAAAATAATTGTACATATATTACACAAACAAAAAAAAACCCTACACATATTGGGTATCTGCACGACTGTAATAATCTGTAGAATTAATCTAACAAGTTAAAGGGGATTTGCCAGGACGCAAGTTTCTTACCTCTCTCCTTAGCACAGGGAGAATGTCAACAAATCACGCTGAGTCATGAAGGCTGCATGGCTGAGAGGGAGGGAGTGAGTAAGGAGTGAGGAAGAAGGGAGCGTCTCAAAACTTAAGTGAAATAATAAACAGTACAACAGTGGATTCTCAGTACAGCAAGACAAAGCCTGATAGACTGCACTTTCTACCCTGTGCCTTTAAAAGCTCATTCATTTTGCCTGTCATCAGATTAGAAGTGTTTCACGCAAGCGCGGCCTGTCAGCTCCTGGGTCGTGTCTAGTAGAAGCTTTGAGGTAACTAAGGGGGATTGAGAAATGCTGTAGCTCTCACAGGCTTCACTTTTTGTAATCACATATATTTAGAAAAGTGATTAACTACCCATTTTGGAGGTTCCCATGTCAACATTACATCGTGGCAAAACCCCTTTAAGTGTGAAATGTGAATGGTGTAAAAAAAAAAAAAAAATTAAATACTGCAATTTATAAGTGAATTTAAACTATTCCCCCAAAAAGTACAACTTGTCCCCAATAAATCAAGGCCTCATACAACTGCATCGTTAAAAAAATAAAAGTTAAGACTGTTGAAATGCAAGGAGGCAAAAACTAAAAAAAATGTCCTGGTCATTAAGTACTTTTTAGGTGTTCGGCTTAAGGGGTTAACAGACAATATAGACCTGACCATTGCCCTTTATAGAGTGCATTAATAGGTATGGCTTGCTCTGCAGTGTCGGAGTGTGGTGCATTGGTTCTTCCTACTTTTGTGTTGGCCATTTTTGCTTTTCATTGTACAATCCTTTAGTTCTTGTCACACTCCTCGTTGCTTTGCTTCCAGTGCGCTGTGTTGAAGTCACAAGGGCCTAAGAATTTAGAATTCTGTCGCGTAAAGTGCATGAACTACATTAATTGTATTTATAAAGTAAAGTTTATCGCGTAGTCAAATGGCATTCTGTTAATAATGCCAGGACATTAACTTTTGCTTCTAATATTTTTTATCTAATCTGAATCCGTTCCACTGTATATGCTTCCCGTGCGACGGACCCTTCTGACCTCTAACTTCTGTAAAGGTCAAGCTTGTTACTCTACACTGTCCAGTTAATGAGGGGCCTTGTAGACAGAATTAAAAACAATATCTATAGTACAAAGAAATTCACCTGACATTTAAGTCACTACCTTGCTGCACTATTTTTATCAGAACCATAAATCTCTTATGCTAAATTCTCCTCTGTTCTTTCTTCGATGCCTTTAATTGTTACTATGGCGAACTTAAATTACTCTGTGGAGACATCGAATTTAATTTTTACTTCCCAGATGCTACATCTTTCAGCTGCTGTTAAGTGTTTAAGCCTTTAGCTTTACCAGTTCACTTGGTGTTTTAATGGAGGGCTAGACTGTTTTCCTAATTTTCACAATAATACAGAGGAGTTTGATGGACACAGAACTGCCATAGAACATGTTGGAGCATAGCAGCCCTACACTTTAGTACCTGAGACCTTGCTGCTCTTGACCAATGTGCTGAGCTCCACTGCAGTAACCTAAATGGACATGGATGGTGCTGTTTCTGGCTTTGGCGCTCCACGAGACACTGCAGCCTTCTTGTTCTGTTTTGCTGGAGATACCATGTTTTGTATTCCCAACCAGGAGCCGTCTATGGCTCAACCGACGGATTGATACTAATATTGTATCAAGAAAAACACCTATTAAGCGAATCTGGCACCAAAAATTGACATGGGGAATGTCTTGGCTGGTAAATGGGACCAATTGCATTCAAAAGATTTCTGGTATAGGTTAATCTGCTTCTAATCCAAGTTTATTAGAAATGGGCCCTGACTCTTCTGAGACCACTCCAAAAGGGGTGCTTTAAGAGAGAAGAAACACGTGCCTGCAGAAAGTATAATATTACATGCCCGTTAAATGTTCCAATACCGATGCTCAGCTAATCACCTGCCAGCAGCAATTAGGTGCAGTACACGTGACTGCAGCAGTGGGAGATTTTATATTGGTGTTTTTTTTTCCATTCTGTTGCTTTATACTTTTGGCTTTTTTTTTTACTGCCACCACCGGTCACTGAAACTCCTTTTCTTTTTTTGGGGTGATCTAGGAGCTGACTGTGGCCTAGCTTGCAGGCAGTGGGTCTACTAGACATTGGGAAATTATATTATTTTTCTAAAGTTACAGATACAGCAAAGTGCAGCAGCGAGACTAGGCTTGGTTTACATCTGTGTCAGAGGTTCCATTAGGAACCTAAATCGCAAGTTCCGTGGGGAATGATGGCTCAATTTGCTGCACTATGTGCTCCTTTCATTGCGTAAAAACAATGGACACTGTGGCAGAAACCTGACAGATCCATTTTAGTCACTGGTGTCCCTTGTAAAACAGATCTACTTGAGTCCGTTTGCACCTCTGCGATGGAGGTTTCGAACAGAACCTCCCTTGTAGATGTGAACCAAGCCTTCGTTAAAAATGGTAATAAGACTGTAAATTCTTGTTGCCATTTGAAAATTCATGGGGATGTTGGTGACTATTTGGATCCCTAAAATTGGTTACGTTTTTAAGTGGATTTGTGGTTTTCATCTCAAATGTGCATTTTCATCCTTTTCTGTAACCACCCTTTTCATTTGATTTTGCTTTCTAATATTGCAGAATTTTGAGAGACCGCTCTTTCGCAAGAATAAGTGACGCAGACTGGGGTAAGTAGAGGATTTTTTTCTATGATCCAGTTTTAGCAGATGTAATTGGCAGGAATAATGTTGACAATCTCTTCTTGCAGCTGCTTTTGACATATGTTTACTTTGTCATAATATAACAGAATAGAATATATTATATAGTATTATCATGTGTACTAGTATGTATTGTAGTTATGACTACGACTTCCACCGTGAAACATAAAACACTTGGATACATTCTTCATAGCACTACTCTATTTTTTTATGCATGTTCTTTATCCGTGCACCTTTGTGTCACAAGCAGCCTCCATCCTTAATGTCGTTGATGGGGTTATGGTCTGTTCATATCAAGATTTTTTTTTTTTCTTTTTGGTCATTTAGTGTGTACACTAGGAAAGCTACAAGTGTACACACTAAATGAAAAAATTGTTTGTCCGTATGGTATATTTTGGTCCCTGTTAGTGATATCTCTCATGATACCGTAAAAATGTATCGGGACAAATTCCCACATTGACTTCACTTTGTGCCCAGTGCGGGTCACACAAAAATAGGGAAAGGTCCTAATGGGATCCCCGTAAAATTTATTCCCGGGAAAAAAAAAGATGTTTCCAAAGTTTTTCAAACCAGAATGACTTTGGGGGTTTAAAAAAAAAAAAAAAAAAAAAGTAGTAAGTGAACCCTTTTGGAATTACCTGGATTTCTCCCTATTGATTATTAATAAAGCATGGTCTGTTTATTATCCTAGTAACAGTTGTAGACAAACCAAATTAACGAATAACACAAATAGTTATACTGGCTATTTCTTCTACAGAGCTGGAAGTCTTTTTTAGGTTTTCTATTCCTCTTGAATTCACTACTGGCTTTGGCTAAGACAAAACATCAGTACAATTTATTACCATTTTTTTCTTAGTATAAAAACAAAAAAAATTTTGCTGAAAAAATCTTCCCCGGTTATACCAGTACTGTCGGTGCCGGGCGCCGGCAGGGATACTTCAGCTACATGCGACTCCTCAGGGAGTGCATATAGCAGAATCTCGAGCGGCCACAGCTTTCCCGGCACTGTCCCCGGGGGGTATGGGGTGAAAAATACCACTGGGAGCCCTGTTACTCCAGTACTTTTTTTTTTTTTTTTTAAAAAATGCAGGGCAATATTTTCCCGCCCATTTAAATCATGGGGGGGCATGTTTTCTGCTATATTCCATGGGGGGGGGGGGCATGTACTGCCTATTTTCTGCCTTGGGGGGGCATGTACTGCTATTATCTGCCTTGGGGGGGGGCAGTACCCGCCTATTATTGCCTATGGGGGGGGGGGCATGTACGCCTTTATCTGCCTATGGGGGGGGGGCATGTACCTGCCTATTATCTGCCTATGGGGGGGGGCATGTACCTGCCTATTATCTGCCTATGGGGGGGGGGGGCATGTCCTGCCTTTTCGGGGGGGGGGGGGGGGCTTTTACCCGCCTTTTTTCCTATGGGGGGGGGGGGGCATGTACCTGCCCCTTTACTGCCTATGGGGGGGGGAAAATGACCGTATTCTCCCTATGGGGGGGGGGGACATGTCTGCTTTATGCCTTTTGGGGGGGGGGGGGGACATGTACCGCCTTTATTGCTATGAAATGGTATCCATTTTTATTTTTGAAATTTACCAGTAAGCTGCTTTTCCACCCTGGCTTTACGGACCCAATAAGTTTTCATAGTTTTTTGTGCCTCAGCTTAGATTTGGGTCAGCTTATTCTCGAGTATATACGGTACTTAAAATCTGTGTGTGTGAAAGATGTTGTACCTTTTGGCTTGTTCACAGGTTAAATTCGGGACATTTGTCCCGTTTTACCCCTTGTGTAGGGGGGGGGGGGCGGGGGGGGCCAGGCCCGCTCCCCTAGCATGCATTTTTCGGGCGTAACGCCGTTTGCATGTCCTTTCTCCCCCCCCGCCTTTTTGCGAGCGGGGGGGAGGACAAAATCCATGTTCTCATGAAAACGTGGGATTACCGTAATCTGGGAGGGATTTACCCCTTAAGCGCAGTCGGCGCAAATTACGGGCTGAAATCCGTCCCAGAATAAGCTGTGTGAACATTGCCTTAACCTGCTAAATAGCAGCTCCTCAACCTTACCCGTTTTCACTTGCTGCTCTCTAGTCTGATTATTAGCACCAGTTTCGGCTTCTGTCATACGTAGCAGCTCTTCTGGGCAAGCCTCCTTTACCGCTAGCATAGTGGCAGCAGCTCTGGTCACAAATGGCACTGTGTGGTACAGCTAATTTCTTTTAAATGTGCAGCTGTTCTTTGATCAGTGTACACAGAATATTGTACCATTCCACCTATAAATCATAGGTAGTGATTGTTATGTGTCTTCTTCTATAACTCTATAGTATGAAGGCAGCGGGCAGCTGTTAGAATACTCGTAAATAATGGATGTCTTCTGTCAAGACTCTGTTAATGTTTTCTTCTTTTTTTCCCTTCCTTTTTAGATATTATTCATAGAGTTCATTTGAGAGGGTCATTTTTGGTCACTCGAGCAGCATGGAATCACATGAAGAATCAAAAATTTGGAAGGTATAAAACTACTTTTATATTTTACACTCTACTTGCATTACTTTACTTTAACCCCTTCCTGACGGACGGTCGTAATGATATGGCTCTAAATTTTTTTGCTCTTTGCCTTCTGAAAGCCATAACTTTTATTTTTCCACCTACATAGACATATGAGGGCTTTTATTTTGCGGGACAAGTTGTACTTTCTAGTGGTGTTATTCATATTACTATAGAATATACTAGGGAACGGCAAACAAATTCTAAGTGGGGCAAAATGTGAAAAAAAACGTACTTGCGCCATGTTTGCGGGAGGTTTATTTTTACGGAGTTTATTTTTCGGTAAAAAATGAGGTGTTTTCTGTATTCTACAGTGTGATACGCATCCGGCAATACCAAACATGTTGGGTTTCCGTTATGTTTTGGTACCGTAAAAAAAATTCTCTATTCCTGAAATTTGTGCTGCGGCGCCATTTTGTGCAACCAATAACTTTTTTGTACTAACACGTATGGGCGTTAGTGAGGTGGCATTTTTTGCGGGCAGATGTGTACTTTTTAATGCTAGCACTTTGAAATGGATGCGACTTTTTTGATTACTTTTATTCCCAAATTTTATGTGACGTGAAATGACCAAAAAAACGCAATTTTTGGGGTTTGGTTTCTTTACGGTGTTCAGCGTACGGGGTAAATTATATTAAATTTTTTTAGATCGGACTTTTTCGGGGCGCGGCGATACCAAAATATGTGTAACTTTTTATTTATTTTATTGTTTTTATTTGTAAAATTGGGAAAGGGGGGTGATTTGAACTTTTAATACTTTTTTTTTTTTTTTTTTACTTTAACATTTAGTCCCCCTATGGTACTTGACCACTAGGGGGCACGATCGTTAATACAGCCTAATGCATTGCATAGGCAATGCATTAGGGTGTACAAACATGGCGGTTTCCCCACTTCCTGTTTGCGGACGGAAGTGGGGCAAACCAGGACAGGGCAATGATCAGAGCCTTCACAGGGCTCTGCGCTGCCATGTTAGCCCGTCGGGACTCGGTGATCTCACCGCTGATGTCCCGATCGGGCTGAAAAAACGTTGCGCGGCACTGCTTTTTCGTCATTCAGATGCCGCGGCCATCTTTGCCGCGGCGCCTGATGGGTTAAACAGCGCAGGCGGGCGAAGCCGCCCGCCTGCACTGAAACCGCCGGGTGTTAGCTGCAATCAACCGCTAACACCCGGCGGCTGTGATCCCGTTTCAAAGCCGCTTACCGACGTTTTGACGTACTCATACATCAACCGTCGGTAAGGGGTTAAAGGAGTTGTCTCCCTACAGAGTTTCATAGGCTGCATGAATGAAATACTGTCACTTCCTGGTTCAGACTGACTGACTAATTTGCATACAGCTTCATGGTCTATTCAGCGCTCTGTTTTCAGTTGCTAATTAGCTCAGAAGCTTCTGAAACTGCTCTCAGAAGGTTTTATCTGATCCCTCAATCAAAAGCCCTAATCACAGTTCTGTTTACTTTACATAAATCAAGCTTTTTACTGCCCAGCAGCACAGAGGCTGCCATGACCTGTGTGATGACATCACTCACTGCTATCACTTAGAACAAACAGCAGGGGGGAGAATTGTTTACAGGTCGGTTACTGAGGGAACTGAAACAGCCAGGGAGGTCATAAATTCACTTGTATCTCTTTAACAAAAACAGATGAACAAAGCAATATACACTCACCGGCCACTTTATTAGGTACACCTGTCCAACTGCTCGTTAACACTTAATTTCTAATCAGCCAATCACATGGCGGCAACTCAATGCATTTAGGCATGTAGACATGGTCAAGACAATCTCCTGCAGTTCAAGCCGAGCTCAGTATGGGGAAAAAGGTGATTTGAGTGCCTTTGAACGTGGCATGGTTGTTGGTGCCAGAAGGGCTGGTCTGAGTATTTCAGAAACTGCTGATCTCCGGGGGATTTTCACGCACAACCATCTCTGGGGTTTTAAAGAGAATGGTCCGAAAAAGAAAAAAATCCAGTGAGCGGCAGTCCTGTGGGCGGAAATGCTTGTTGATGCCAGAGGTCAAAGGAGAAGGGGCAGACTGGTTCGAGCTGATAGAAAGGCAACAGTGACTCAAATAGCCCCCCTTTTAAAACCCAAAAGGTTTAGGCAGAAGAGCATCTCTGACGCACAGTACGGCGAACTTTGAGGCAGATGGGCTACAGCAGCAGAAGACCACACCGGGTGCCACTCCTTTCAGCTAAGAACAGGAAAATGAGGCTCCAATTTGCCCAAGCTCATCGAAATTGGACAGTAGAAGATTGGAAAAACGTTGCCTGGTCTGATGAGTCTCGATTTCTGTGCGACATTCGGATGGTAGGGTCAGAATTTGGCGTCAAAACATGAAAGCATGGATCCATCCTGCCTTGTATCAACGGTTCAGGCTGGGGGGTGGTGGTGTAAATGGTGTGGGGAATATTTTCTTGGCACTCTTTGGGCCCTTGGTACCAATTGAGCATCGTTGCAACACCTTGTGGAATCTATGCCACGAAGAATTGAGGCAGTTCTGAAGGCAAAAGGGGGTCCAACCCGTTACTAGCATGGTGTACCTAATAAAGTGGCCGGTGAGTGTATTTGGAACATGTCTTTATTTTGTGTTCCCTACAATTTGAAAGCTATTTTTTGTAGCGAGACAACCCCTTTTAATTTTTTTTTTTTTTTTTTTTAAATATGGACAGCACTAAGGCCTGGTTCCAATCAACCGACTTGTGAACCACGCATCCAGACCCGTTTTCCAACGAACCACAATGACCCCCAAATTGGAATTCATTGACTACGATCAGTTCACTGGGTTTCTGCTGAGACGTCCATAGTTTCCACAGAAAAAGTGTAGCTTGCTGCACTATTTTTTCAGAACTTGTGGCTGACGCTGATGTAAAGCGGGCCTAGGTTATACATTGTGCAACTGTTCTAAAAACTTGTAAGACACTGAGAGTTAATTCCACAACCATCATTGAAATGAAAGTTCTTGTTTGTCTGGTTTCTGTACAGAGTGCTGGAACTGTGTAATTCTCTTCCTGCTACAACCTGATCATACAGTTGTTTAAAGCATTTTTCTTTTCTTTTACAAGAAAGTGACTGCTGGTTGTGGGTTTGTTCTAGTGCTGCCGGTGCTCCCCACTGATGTCACATGGTGCTGCAGCCAATAGCTGTTGTCAGTGGTCTTTTACTATGTATGTTAACAGCAGATAACTGCTGAAGCCTGTGATTTCCGTGTCACGTGAGCAGTGAACAGGAGAGAGCATCAGAAGCAGTGGTGGTACTGTAACGGATCAGTTTCGGGGTTGGATATAGTATGGGGCAGTTTACATGACACGGAGCAAATACTGGTCGCATTATCCGACCAGTATTTGCTCTGTTTTAGGGCCGTGTACACGGCTGCAGGGGGACGGGTTTTCTCCGCGGTTTGCGGATAAGTCCTCCCCCTTCGCATTGACAGGTTCATGTTTCGTCCGAAAACCGGGCGGAAAAATTAACATGTTGAATGTTTTTCAGACTGCCGGTGGTCTAAAACACCGTCTGGCGGAAAATCCATGCAGTGGGGACCGCTGCATGGATTTTCCATAGAGGTCTGTGATAAAGTTTGACAGCCGGTTTACAGACAGCTTTCAAAACCAAAAAACAGTCTGTAAAACCAGCTGGAAAAACCCAGGGCTGTGGAGTCAGTCGGTGCCTATTTTGCAGGAGTCTGAGTAGTCATAAAATGGACCAACTCAGACTCCCAAAATATATACGGTAATAAGTTGGTCCAGTTGATGCAGTGCAAAGAGCAAGAGGAATTGGGTCCGGCCAGTGCTACTGCTCCCATATCTTCAGTCTTATCACATGAGGAGTGTAATTAAAAGGAGCAGGCAAAGCGCTGCCCCAGGGGAAAAGATTCTGCTCCCGTGGCAAACAGATTTCAGCAAAATTTTTCACCTACTTTCAAAGAAGAAGAGTTCAACCATTCATCAAAACTGACTGTGGCTGAGGCAATTCCTTTATACCCTGACATTGTTAGAGATGTTGCCCCTGTGGTCACCGCTTTGCCTCCAACCCAAGTTCGTGTAGAGAGGCCGTTCTCTAGCCTGGAAATAATTAGATCAGATGTGAGGTCGTGTATGCAGGATCTGATGGAGGCGATACTATTTCTCAGAACAAATTCAGAGACTCCACAAATGTTCCTGCAGTGTTTTGCATATTTACAATTTTTTTGTGTTCGAAAATCATATCCAATAAATATATTTTCCACTGAAAAGCAAAATGGTAACAATGTTTTGAACTTGTGACTTTGAGGCTCCATACCTCACCATCCACTACAGCTTTGTACATGAGGCTGCTGTAATTTTATATACAGTCCTCTTACCTATCTTGTACATAAATTTGACTTGCAAGTATTTAGCATCTGCTTAGTTCTGCAGATTCTTTCCTGTAACTGCATTGTTACGGTTTTGCGCCTAAAAATTTTTGTTTATATATATATATATTTTTTTTTTTTAAATTTTGTTATTATTTGGGAAATCCACCTTTTGGTTTTCAATACTGCCTGAATCCTTCTGGGCTCTGAATCAGATTCAAGCATGTCTTGACCAAAATCTGATCCCAGGTCTCTTCTACACATTCCTAATGTTGGTGCATACTGGGCTTTGTTACATATACAGCTTTTTCTTCAACTCTACCCACAAGTGTTCAAAAGATCAAAACAGTGTTACCCTTTTACTCGTCAGTGTCTGTTCTACCTAAATAGCTTGATTATTGTATCATACGGTGATAAACAGCCTGACGTTACCATTTTACTACAGAAAAGTTATCACTTAAACATACGCCATGTATGAGGGAGTCGGGAGTCGGGGCTTTGGCTTGCTGACTCCACAGCTCTGGAAAAACCTGCCATGGGGACAGGCTCTGTGTGGTTTTTTTTTTTCCCTTAACTTGTTTCAACTGCTTCCTGACTAGTAGTAACTTTTTTGTTTGCTTTCTTTTTAAAGACTGGACAACTTTATTTGATGTGTACACCTATACATGTCTGAGCAATTATGTGGAAACCACATAAATACTGGTATATTTCATGTGGTGAACAAATACATGATAAATAAAATAATACTTAAAAGGGTGACATGATAATAAATGCAGTAGAAACAAAACACAGAGTATAAATGACCCCAATGTAGAAGACAGAAGATTCGCGTTTTGTGATTCTTTTATATGATGTTGACTATTAATCTATGTATGAATTATATGTAGACATCATGTTTTATCTGTTATGTATTTTTCTCTGATCAATTGACATTATTTCTTTAGTATTGCATGTTAGTTATTGGGTGCTAGCACATCACAAATGTATTATCTTTTTCTGTGTTGACCACCATTAGTTCCCATTTTAAATATTTCTGTGTGAACTTTAACATTCCCTTTTTAGATTAATTAATAACATTGTTATAATTTTATATAGTGTATTGGTATTTTGTGTTTCCACACAAACATTTGGATTTCTTTAGGACTTTGTACTACAGTGGTGGCCAAAAGTATTGGCACCCCTGCAATTCTGTCAGATAATACTCAGATTCTACCTGAAAATGATTGCAATCACAAATTATTTGGTATTAATATATTAATTTATTTTGCTTGCAATGAAAAAAACACAAAACAGAATGAGACAAAAATCAAATCATGGATCATTTCACCCAAAACTTCAAAAATGGGCCAGACAAAAGTATTGGCATCCTCAGCCTAATACTTGGTAGCACAACCATTAGCCAAAATAACTGCGAACAACCGCTTCCGGTAACCATCAGTGAGTTTCTTACAATGCTCTGCTGGAATTTTAGACCATTCTTCTTTGGCAAACTGCTCCAGGTCCCTGAGATTTGAAGGTGCCTTCTCCAAACTGCCATTTTCAGATCTCTCCACAGGTGTTCTATATTGGATTCATGTTGGGACTCATTTGCTGGCCACTTTAGAAGTCTCCAGTGCTTTCTCTCAAACCATTTTCTAGTGCTTTTGGAAGTGTGTTTTGGGTCATTTTCCTGCTGGAAGACCCATGACCTCTGAGGGAGACCCAGCTTTCTCACACTGGGACCTAAATTATGCTGCAAAATTTGTTGGTAGTCTTCAGACTTCATAATGCCATGCACACGGTCAAACAGTCCAGTGCCAGAGGGAGCAAAGCAACCCCGAAACATCAGGGAACCTCCGCCATGTTTGTCTGTAGGGACCATGTTCTTTTCTTTGAATTCATCTTTTTTTTTTTTTTTTTTTTTCCTGTAAACTATGTTGATGCCTTTTCCCAAAAAGCTCTACTTTTGTCTCATCTGACCACAGAACATTCTTCCAAAACGTTTTAGGCTTTCTCAGTAAGTTTTGGCAAACTCCAGCTGGCTTTTTTATGTCTCGGGGTAAGAAGTGGGTTCTTCCTGGGTATCCTACCATACAGTCCCTTTACATTCAGACGCCGTCGGATTGTACGGGTTGACACTGTTGTACCCTCAGACTGCAGGGCAGCTTGAACTTGTTTGGATGTTAGTCGAGGTTCTTTATCCACCATCCACACAATCTTGCGTTGAAATCTCTCGTCAATTTTTTTTTCCGTCCACATCTAGGCAGGTTAGCCACAGTGCCATGGGTTTTACACTTCTTGATGACACTGCCCACGGTAGACACAGGAACTTTCAGGTCTTTGGAGATGGACTTGTAGCCATCAGATTGCTCATGCTTCCTCACAATTTGGATTCTCAAGTCCTCAGACAGTTCGTTGGTCTTTTTTCCATGCTCAATGTGGTACACACAAGGACACAGGACAGAGGTTGAGTCAACTTTAATCCATGTCAACTGTCTGCAAGTGTGATTTAGTTATTGCCAACACCTGTTAGGTGCCACAGTAAGTTACAGGTGCTGTTAATTACACAAATTAGAGAAGCATCACATGATTTTAAAAAACAGTGCCAATACTTTTGTCCACCCCCTTTTTTATGTTTGGTGTGGAATTATATCCAATTTGGCTTTGACCATTATTTTTGTGGTTTTCCATTGAAGACAAAGTAAATGAAGATAATACCAACGAATTTGTGATTGCAATTATTTTCAGGAAGAAACGGAGTATTATCTGACAGAATTGCAGGGGTGCCAATACTTTTGGCCACCACTGTAGTGGATATTTTCCTGTGGTAATTTATAGATTACATGTCTGTAGAAAGTGTTTTATAGACTTTTAGTCTAACATACACCAAAAGATCATCTTCAGGACTGAAATACAATGTCGGTTTGATAAGTTGTTTGAACATTTTTGTGCTCCAGTACAATAGAAAATATAACCGCGTGGCAATAGGCTTGTAGGAGTCATGGTTATCAAAACTAGTGCAAAGCTGTTTTATGAGATTAGCTTGTATATGCCCTTATGTGGGTACATGGACAGGTTCCCTCCTGTTTAAACACTATTCTTGTAGCTGAAGCTGAGGCCATTGGAATGAGCAGCTCCTACTGTGGAGGAATGAGATGAAGTTTTAGGCACTTGCCATTAGGTAACTTAAAGGGGTTTTGCCACGATCTCATTTCATACCTCCTGCATCCAGCTCTTTAGCTCTGTGTGCTCAGAAGGGTGCGTGTGTGATTGGTTTGACCTGCATATCATGTGACCCTGCAGGATGACATCACCAGGCCTTTCCTCTGTAGTCAAAGAAAGGTCTGTTTTATGTGTAGAGCTGTAAGTAGCCACACTGTAGCTCAGGGGTAAAACTTTTGCCTCCAGGAACAAGGGTTCTCAGTTCAAATCCCTGCAGTAACCAAACCTGTGGATTTTTTTACTCTTGATCAATGCACATGCTTCATTGAGGTTTCTTTTTTTTTTTTTTATTTATTTGCACTGTTTGACTAATGAGTCCAGAGAACAGGAGTAGAATAACAGCACCCGGGGTTTGAACACTCAGTAGCTGCCTGAGAGGAGAGGTGATGTCCGAGCATGTGCAACCAGGACTGAGAAGCTCTCAGCCCTGCTCGTATTCCCTGGAGACGAGCTGTAAACAATGGATCACTAAAGGAGCAGCTAAGACAAAAACAGTACAGAATTTTTAATAATAATGAATGGTGAAAATGTTTGTTATTTAATTTACAAACTTCCCACGTCAATTTTACTTTGTGGCAAAACCCCTTTAACTGCAAATGCTACTAGTGCTTTTTGATTGATCACTTTATAGCCAATAACCTTTTAAGCATAATAAAATTTCTGCTGGTTACTAAAGTTTACAGGTACTACTCCTTCCTTAAAGGGGTCATCTCACTACAAGGATTGCTTTTTATGTTAAAGATCTTGCAAAAACAAGTCACTTTGCAATATGTGTCCATTAACAGTGTCCGACCTATTCTGTGATATCTCCTTTTTTATGGGCTGCATCAGCTCCTCAGGTCTCTATAGCTACAGACCTGGTCAATCTCTCATGATAGGCTGCCAGCACTGGTTGCTATAGCTACAGACCTAGTGGAAGCCAGTAAACACGCCCCTGAATTCAAAATTAAACCAAGAAAACAGGACTGAGGTAAGATGAATCGATGTAGTGAGACACCCCTTTAAGAGTAGGTGGATCAGGCCCTTAGACCTTAGGAGAGCATAACAGTCTGTAAACTGCATAAGACGGCCTTCCCAAAGGGAGTGGGCATAAAATTGTTACTCATTTTAGAGGTTACAAGTTGATGATCTTTATTACTTGTTAGAAAAAAAATACTTTCTGTAGTTCATCTTAATTTTTACAATCCTTAGCAGTGACCTTGAGCGTTGTAGTTTTCCTCAGTAAAAGTACCCGCATCTTCACTTGCAAACCTTCTATTTGATGCCGTTTTCAAAGAAATGGCTGGCTTTGATGTAATCCCTGTAACGGTGGCTGCAGCCGCTTGAGAATAGAAATTAACATGACCTTTTGCATCTGCTTACATTACTGTAGTCCTTTTGAGCAATATTCTTTTTACTTTAAACAATGTTGGTAGTCAAAGGCATAAGAGGGAAGGTTTCTTGTTTGCCAGCATCATTTAACTTCTAACAAACAGATCTATTTTACTACCAACAGAGTGGAAAACTACATGAACTGAAGTTTCATCTGTAAAAGCAGAATGGTGTAACTGCCAACCTTAAAACCCTCCATGTGTTAGAACAATGGCCGAGTATTTTGTGAAATGTATTGATTAGTTATGTTCACACGGCTTATTTTGGAGCGTATTTCGCGGCGTACTGCGCTTTAGAAGTGGGGAAATGCGCCCCATAATTACAGTAATCCATAGCTCTCATAGAGAACTATGGATTACGCCTCCTCTCCCCGCTCGTACAATGCGATCATATTGTATGCCCATGGAGATAAGTGACATGCACTGAGAGTAATGCATGTCTATGGGGCCGGCAGGCTGTCGGACCCCCTCCCCTCCACCGCGCCTCGGGAGTACGCGCGTATTAGCGCAAGCTCCCGAAACACGCGATGTACTGCGGCACATACTGTACGCGCCGCTGTACATCATGTGAACATACCCTTATGCTCATTTTTTGTTTTGCTTTTTATCCTAATTGTTTAGATGTTTTTACTGATATCAAAAAAATGGAGTCAGTCTAAGAGGACTATATAACATGTGATAAACTCACGGCACATGAGCCATGTGGCCCACAAAAGCTTAGATACAGTGAGCAGGTATGAACAAGGCCCAAAGCAGAAGGACCAGCTTTCCTACTTTCTGCAGAGGAAGCAGCCAACGCTGGCAACGCCAGCACAGAGAGTGGGTGCCATGTTAGGGGCCGTTCATACGGCATGGTTGGATCCGAAAATTGCATCCAAAAACGCTGCAGCGATTGGATCCTAGATGGATCCAACATGCAGCTGTGTGTTTGGATCTGTGTTGGATGCAGCAGATTCGCACCCTATAGGTTTAAAATTTGGCTCCTGCTGCGTCTTTCGGGCCAAGAATTGACATGTCAATTCTTGGAATGGATCCGAAAGACACGCATTGGCAATCACTCGTGTGAATGCCTATGCGTGTTTCATAGTAAAAGCAATGTAAATCACATTGCACATTTTTAGATACGTGTTTAGAGTCCGACAGACGGATCCAAACACGCATCTAAAAAATTATGTTCACACGGACACAACACACCGTGTGGACATACTCTCTAGTGCGCACCTCCACATCTCTCTGGCACAGCTCTGACAGCTCGTAGCCACCCTCAAACAGCCCTTTAAGGGCAACCATACTTCTTGATGGAAAGGAGTTAGATACCCCTAGATCATAGTATACTATCCCAAAACCGCTCTGACCCATGCATTTATGCTTTGTCATGGCTAATTGATGCATAAGGTGTTTAAATTATCTTAATAGGATGATTTAGAGACTTTTCAGAATCCTTTTGTGTTTTTAAATATTTATTAAATGGTAGCAATTGTCGTTACAATGGCATCTCAAGTGAGAATAGGAGTTCTTTTTAGAAAGCCTATTGTAATTTAAGATTAGAACTCTAGAGATAACTACCAATTTGTACCAAATGTTCCAAAATAATACAAAAATAAAAATGAAAGTCCCATTGGTGGTTAATAATCAAGATAAGGACTTGTTTTACATATAAAAGCCAAAAAAAGGTGCTGGAAGCTTTATGTTAAGGTATGTTCACACGGTATGTTGGATCCGATTTTGGACACGTTTTTAGATGTTTGTTAGATGCGTGTTTGGATCTATTTAGGGTCCAAAACACGCATCTAACAATGTGCAGTATGATTTTACATTGCTTTCAATGTAAAACATGCATCCGCATTCAGACAAGGGATCACTGATGCGTCTTTTTGATGCGTCTTTCGGATCCGTTCAAATCATCCTATTTTAAGCTAAAGGGTGCGTTCCTGCTACAGCCAAAACACATCTAAACATGCACCTGCATGTTGGATGTGTTTTGGATGTGATTTACGCAGCTCTTTTGGATGCGTTTTTCGGATCCAAGATGCTGTGTGAACATACCCTAAGGGACATAAACTGCATTGGTGTACTAGAAAATAAAATTCCGCCTTCCTCACCTGGTGTCCACTAGAGGAGCTCCTCCTTGTCCAGGTATGTAACAGTACAGTATATGTACCATTGGAGCTAGACAGCCCATCAGTGCAATACACTTCACATGTACAATTCTTTTACTGTGCTTATTGGTTGCATCTTTTAGTCAATCACGTGTCATAGATTGTCAGTGCATTTGCTGTTTGTATGTTGAATGTGTTTTTAAAGAGCACCCATCACATAGATTATGTCCCCCTTGCTGAGGGCAGAACCAGGTAGTGTCAGACATGCTGTTTCCAGTGCTGTGTCCCTTACTCTGTAAGATGCTGTAATTTTGAGTATTTAGTGCTCAAACCTGCAGTTTTCAGCCAGAAAGAGTCAGTCATTTAAAACCCTGCCCACCTCAACTGATAGACCTATTATTTTGAATAGGTAGAAACGTGAATAACTGCCAGTGGGCGGGGCTATCTGACAATTATTCACGTTTCTACCTATTCGAAGTAATAGGTTTATCAGTTGAGGTGGGCGGTGTAGGAAAAAACTGACTCTTTTCATGACTCTTTTCTGGTGAAAACTGCAGATTTGAGCATTAAATACTTAAACTCCAGCATCTTACAGAATAAGGGACACAGCGCTGGAAACAGCAGGTTTGACACTACATTGTTCTGTCCTCAGCAAGGGGGGCATAAACTATGTGACAGGTTCTCTTTAAGTTAGTTAACCAAGGAATGAATGTTACATACATCTAAAGATATGCGGATTGTGTATTTCCAGTAAGATAAAAGATGTAACGGATCAATCTTCTCCTTTGTCAGCAGAGGTTCATTCTTGACATCCTGCTAATAGGCACCCAGTTTCTGTTTCATCATTCCTCAGTTACTATTCTGTGAGAAAATGAGCAATATACTGCCCATTAGTGCATTGTATCATGGGCCTTGTAGGACTGCTTAACAGCACCAGGCGGAATACTGAAGTGTGTGTAGAAGAGCTTGTATTTGTTATTACAGCGCTCACTGCTTTTTAGAAAGCTCAATCACCATAGTTAAATTTGTACGACACATTTTCATTTAACTTCTGCCATATAGGACACAGTAATAACCAATAATAAAACACGCGTGGCACGTCAACAGCTGTTCAGCCAACTGGGCTTTGATAGACAAGCATACACAACTTCCAGCATCTGCTGAGAACTGAATCTGGATGAATTCCAGGCAGCTTGAACTATTACTGACCTACGCTACTGTTCTCCCACTAAAGCAGTTGATGGATTTCACATCAGTTTAAAAATTGTATAAAAATGTTGATTATTATTTTTTTCCTTTGAGCTTATGATTCCCCCCAGCAGATATGTTGATTGACTTCATACTCCAGGACAGATATTCAATGTGTGCGTTCTTGTACAGTGGTCCCTCAAGTAAGGCTGTGTTCACACGGCTGATTGACGCTGTAATCGCGGGACGGATTTCGCCTGCAATTACGGCGTGTGTACGGGGGGGAGGGTGGGGCGGAAGCTCGCCGGCCCCATAGACTTTCATTATCCACGGCGCGTATCACACCGGGATAGTGTGCATGTCACTTACTCACGTATTTGGCGAGCGGGGAGAGGAGACGGAATCCATAGTTTTCTATGAGAACTGTGGATTACAGTAATGACAGGGACGGATTTCACCTGTATTTGCGCGCAATATGGACTGAAATCCGCCCCAAAATCAGCCGTGTGAACATAGCCTTACAGTGGCCTCAGGATATAATACTTTAAGAATCCAATGATTTTTCCTGGGGTATTGTATTTTGAGTGTGGTTTCAACATACAATGTCCTAGTCGGTGGCAATAATCACAAACTTTGTACGTGTAAAACCACTGAATTATTGAAGTGTATGCAGTGATTGAGGTTGGGGGGTAGTAGCTCCTCTACAGTACAGATCGGTACTACATGTTCTGTACTGCTCTTTACATGGATCAGGATGAGTGACTCCCTTGGGCATCAAGTGAGGGCACCCAATTTTCATTTTTCATCTTGTGCATTATATATAAAGAATATGAGCTAAGGAAGCGCCTATCTTCAAAATGATTTTCAGCTTCTCGCATCTCATTTTCACTAGTATATTTAAGGAATTGCCTTATCTGGATAAGTATCTGCTTAATTGTATTTTTTCCTCATTTTGCATTGTTTGGTAACTTATTGGAGAGACAGAACCAATTACCCATTTTCTAGAGTTATGCTTTCGCCATACAATGGTCATCCTGCAACCAATTAATATTGCATACTGAGAGATCACTGTATATCTTGTAGTGTTACCAATTATCCAGTTACATAAATGTATGTGTAGGATTAATAAAAATGCCTTAACATTTACTCACTCGCATGTATTTCATAGGATACATGTAGATAATTTTGTTTAAAGCGCAAAGGCAACATAGGTTGAGAGCCACTGTCCAAAAAAAGTTTAGAAGTAGGCATATTGACATGATGCCTCCACCTTAAATATCTTTAGGTCATATGAACACCAGAAAGGTGGGTGCTCTTGCTCAGGTGTCCTGACATTATTTTGAAATTTCAGGCTGGCGTTGCTTATCCTGGCAAACTCCGCTTCTTATTTGGGCTGCGAGGAGACTTGTGGCGATCAGCTGCTCCATTTAAAAGGGACTGTCTGAGACAACGCCTTTAAAGTACTATAAATGGGTAGATATTGTATCATTGGGGCTTACTATCCTACTACGCAGTGATATGGTGGATCTGGTAAAAAAAATTTATTTATTAAGAAAGTTTCATGTGTGATTGTACTGTAATCCTCTCACTTTTAAGCTAAGAATTTTTGTTAGTCTAATAATCTGAATACCAAGGGAAGAGTAATAGCCAGTTTAGACAGAGCCGAGCAATTTTGGATGATATCAGTTATAATCCTATGCGCCTCTTCTCCCATTTGTGTTATATGGATTCAGAAAATGACCACTTATTCTGACTGATGGGAAAGCTTTCTCCCTAAAGTGTGGAACTTGTTTCAAATGTTTCTTGGTTGTGACATGTTATATATGAGTGAAGAAATCACTCTTATTCAGCTTCATATGGCTAACACGGTACAATACTATACTACTGTTTGAGCATTTTTTCATTATTAGTCTTTCATGTTAGACCAGTGAAAACTTGTGGTTTATACAGCTCTGTTATATTCCACAGCACTGTACAGAAAATGTCCTTGTTCATATTGCTCGCTGTCACTATTGAGGCTCACAATCTAGATGTCACATTAACCTGCATATATGTTTTTGGAAGGTGGTGAAGAAACCCAGACAAGCTGGGGGCAAACATACAAACTCCATGCAGATATTGCCCTTGTTTAGATTTGAACCCCATACCCAGTGCTGCAAAGTGCTCACCACTAAACCATCTTGCTGCTGTGAATTTATTTTTACTATTTTTTTATTGCTGTTTTTATTTTGTTACTACTATAATTTTTATTACCGTTTTTATAGTATAATTATATTTTATTCGTATTCAAAAAATAACTTATTGAATAAAGTACAGCACAGTGGTATAAATATCGCTCCGCAAACTCAATGACATGAGGTAAAAAACAAGTAGGCGTGAACAGACCATGTTTGACCAAAAAAAAAAAAAAAAATAAGAGCACGAGCATTAGTAATACTCATGCAGGTAAAGATACCTAAGCGTTCAAGAACAATGTTATAAGTCCAGATCATATATATGAAGCCTAGTCCTTAGTGATCAACCATCCAACCAACCATAGTTGCGGAGTGCATGCTTGATAAGATCTGACTTGGAATTTGATGCTCCACAACTAAAGGAGCTAACATGTTTACCAGACCAGAGCAAACATTTTATTTTAGAGTGCCTCTAAAAGAAAAAATTTCAACCAAATTTAATAAGATCTGAAAGCACAATAAACGTGAACTACATAAGAGGGAGAAAAGCTCCTGCCTGCAAGTGCTTTCAATCTACAAGGCAGATGACAGATCTTTGGTTGGATAACCACAGTGACACCATGAGTATGTACACTTTAAAGGGTTGTACTCAAAACTCCTATTGAAGTGAATGGAGAATAACCAGGCAAGTGTGGCTACATTGCCATTTTGAATAGGGAGGTTTGAGGGCGTGTTCTCGAGAAGGGTAAAGGTCCTGCACCTATCGGACATTTATGGCATATCCGATCGGTTTGCCATAAATGACGAAGATGAAAAAACCCCTTTGAGGTATCGTAGTGGAATTTTTGGGCTGTTTTCTGGTGAAATTCCTTTCTATATGCAAAAATGTGGTTGTTTCTGCATAATGTGCAAAGAATTTTCCTAACCCCATTCAGATATATTGGACAGTTTCAGAAACTTATGTCCTTTTGTGATCACACTCGTATGTCTGATTTGGTTTGAATCCCATTTCTTCTGTCTAAAAATTGGTACAAATAACTACCGACCTGTGACAACAACCGTTGTTTCAATAGAGCCGACATATTTTACTACTGTTAAATATCGTAGAAAGGAAACCGGTAAAAATAAATGAGTGATAATAGAAGTAAACCAACCACCTTAAATGATTGTAGAGGGGCTCGCATTGTAATAAACCACAAATCCACCATGTTCCGAAAGGCTTCAGAACATGGAATCTAACAAGTGTATTTGCCCTGTTTTGATGTAAGTACTTTTCTATATCCACCATTTTTCTGGCAAAGACCAAGCTTCTTTATTTTGTATATCTGTTTGATGGATAGGGATGTTGGGGGGTGGATCAAGTGCTCCATAATTGTTAGGCAGGGAAAGATGTTATTCCTATTAGGGCTACTTTAGAGTTTATAGAAAATATATTCCACTTTTGTATTGATCTTTTTTAAAAGATATATTTTAAGGTTTGTAAGGTACATACAGTATTTTCTTCTGTGGTTTGTAAATGAGAAATGGTCTTTAATCAAGGGGAAGAATGCAATACATGACATTATGTATGCTAACTGAAATGTCCTCTACTCTTCCATATCCATAGGATAATAATGACCTCATCTGCTGCTGGAATCTATGGAAACTTCGGACAAGCAAACTACAGTGCAGCCAAACTTGGGCTTGTGGGTCTGTCGAACACTCTTGCTCTTGAGGGAGTCAAGTATAATGTCCATTGTAATTCAATTGCACCAACTGCAGGTTCCCGACTCACGCAGACTGTCATGCCTCAAGGTATTATGCAAGTGCTTTTACAGATGCTGGTATAGAATATATAGCTGGACCAAATCTTGTAAACTCGGCTTCACCTGAAGTCCCCTGAATGTGTGGTACATATTAGCTGTGTGCCCTATATAAATGTATATTCTGAAGGGCTTATGGAAAAGGAGCTTGGACTCTTAGTGTTCCTCAATTGACTTCTGACTTACTGATCCTTGCAATGTATATGGGATTAGAGCCAACCAAAAATCATATGAAAAAAGCTTTTTATGTGTTTTGAATCATATGTTAATAGTAAAATAGTGGTTGGCTAGATGAGAGGCTCAAGGTGTAGAACAAGACAAGAAATCTCCCTAGCCAAATGGTATTCTGATCTGCACTGGTGAGGGGCAACAACCTGAAACAGCTGTTTACATATGAGCATCTGGTTGTGCAGAAGGTGCTGCATTCCTTAATAGGGATGGGGACCATGAAGGTGTGTGGCAACATATGCAGCATTAGTTGCTCCACTGAAATTTACATATATCCTAAAGGGTTAATTGGCAATAAGCTGGGACTCTTGTAGTGCCACCTATTGGATGTAGCGTTTCTTAATTCACATTTGACTCGCTAAGCCTTGCAGTGTAAATGGGATCAGAGCTAGTCAGGTATTCATCTGCATACAGCTAATTTAGAGTATGAAACTATACCAGTGCAGAGTAGAATACTGATTGGCTAGGTGAGAGGATCCAGTGGTAGCTCAAGAGCAGAAATATCCCTAGCCAAATGGTATTCTGTTCTGCACTGATGAGGGGCAACACCCTGAAACTGCTGTTTACAGATGAGCATCTGTTTGGCTTTAATCCCATTTACATAGCATGGCTCATTGAATTAGATGTGACTTGAGGAACACTACATCCAATAGGTAGTCCCACAAGAGTCCTACCTCATTTACCATGAGCCTTTTTAGAATTTTCGGTAAATTACAATGAAGCGGCCAATTAATTTTCTCCCTTATGAGTAATGTTACCCTTACTCTATAAATGTAGAAAGAGTCCTTGATTTAGGGATAACTGAATGTATGCTTCTAGTGTGCGGACAAACCTCAAAGTAAATGTGGACCCTCTGACAGAATGACTGTGACTTCTGTGAGATGCTACAATTTGTGACCTAGATAGCAGAAGCGGCAAGTACCAGCTTGATTCTAAATATTTAAACAAACACCTCTACAGCGCAGTCCCTGCAAAGGCAGGTTAAATCTTTAAGCAGGGCTGGATGAGAGAAAGTCTGTTTGGAGCTCGCCTGGCTTATCTTGGCCTCTATCTGACAAAACATTGGATATCCAGCGGTTTCACTGGGATTTTTATTCTGTCAGAAAGACACCCTGCATCTACGACGTGAAAAGATTTCTGAATGAGGGTTTTCATGTTTTTTCAGGGACAGTCATGCTAAATATGTAGGATTTATGTAATGTCTGTGCTAGAATTCTACACATCTCTTCAAATGCTGCATGTAGTTTGAGTTCAGAGAGCCAATAGCTTGATTTACACTGCTATATGTCCGTGGTTGAAGGAGTGTTTCAGGGTAATTGTTTAACAAGGATTCTATGCAGAATCAAAATAGTAAAAATGGTTACCTATAGTAAACTAAATATAAGAAAGAAAATAACACTTTTTGTCTGTTACCACAATCCATGATGCAAGATCACCCAACATATATTAATAATGCTGGTTTCTTGCCTGCTTCCTTAGCCTACAGATGACTAATCTCTGTCAGATAGGACCCCCACTGTTGCATACACATATCATGCATATGTAATGGCTAGGATACACCCATAATTAGTGTGTATATTGTGTGTGTGTGTATATATATGTATGTATGTATGTATATATGATATGTGTGTATATGTTTGTATATATATATATATATATAATATATATATATATATATATATATATATATATAATATATTCATATTCACACCAGAAGTTTACATAAAGAAACACACATGCGTTTCTTTTTCTCACTTTCTGACATGAAATCATTTGAGGTTAATTAGGATTATCAAAATATATTTGTTTGCCAAATGCCAGAATGAGAGAGAATTTTTATTACTTTCTGCAAAGTCAAACATTTACATACTCTGATTACTGTCCCTTTAAACAATTTGAGACTGCGCATATGATATGTCTTTTGAGGCTTCTGATTTTTATTGGTAACTTCTGAGTTAGAGACACACCTGTGGATGTATTTTATGCCCACCAGAAACACACTGCTTCTCTGTGTAACATCATGGGAAAGTCGAAAGAAATCAGCCAAGATATCAGAATTGTGGCGTTGCACAATTCTAGTTCATCCTTGGGTGCAAGTTCATCTGTACAAACAATTATATGCAAGTACAAACAAGATGGTTCAGGCAGGAAGGAGACGGGTTCTGTGTGTCAGAGACTAACGTGCTTTGGTCCGACGTGCATATCAACCCAAGAACAAAAGCAAAAGACCTTGTGAAGATGCTGGCAGAAGCTGGTATCATTGAGTCATTATTCACAGTGAAACATTGGTTGAAAGGCCAGTCTGCCAGGAGGAAACCATTATTGCACAAGAAACCTATAAAAGCCAGATTAATGTTTACAAATGCACACTGGAACAAAGACCTACATTTTTGGACATCTGTGGTGTGGTCAGATGAAACTAATATTTAACGATTTGGCCATAATGACAATCGTTTTGTTTGGAGGAAAAAAGGAGAAGCTTGGAAGCCTAAGAACATCATCCCAACTGTGAAACAAGGGGGTGGCAGCATCATGTTGTGGGGTTGTTTTGCTGCAGGAGGGACTGGTGCACTTCACAAAATAGATGGCATCATGAGTAAGGAAGATTGTGGCATTCCTGACGCAATATCTCAAGACATCAGCCAGGAAGTTTAAATCTTGGGTCTTTCTAATGGACAATGACCCGAAGCATACTGCTGAACTGGTTACAAAGTGGCTTAAGGACAACCAAGTCAATGTTTTGGAGTGGGCATCACAAAGCCCTGATCTCAATCCTATTGAACATTTATGGGCAAAGTTGAAAAGGCAGGTGCGAGCAAGGGGCCTACAAACATGGCTCAGTTACACCAGCTCTGCCAGGAGGAATGGGCCAAAATTCCTACCAACTATTGTGAGAAGCTTGTGGAAGGATATTCGAAACGTTTGACTCAAGTCATACAGTTTAAGGGCAATGCTACCAAATACTAATGAAATGAGTGTATACTTTAGACTTTGCAGAAAGTAATAAAAATGCCTTAAATTCTCTATTATTCTGGCATTTGGCAAATATAAATCATTTTGATAATCCTAATTGACCTAAAACAGGCAAGGTTTATTCTGATTTCATGTCAGATAGTGAGAAAAACATGCATATGTGTCCTTTTTATATAGTGTATGTAAACTTTTGGATTCAACTAAATATATAGATGTGCTATTGTAGGCTCTCATGCTGTTCTACACAGAACCATCTAATCCAATGGCTACATGTACCATGTATAATGAGCGCTTTTCCCCATGATTTTAAGCAGATTCAGTATCAAAAATCCGACTGTACCAGTGCTGTGTAGACCGCAATGAAAAATCCGTGTTGTACTCTACACAGCACAGATTTTTTTTCGGTTGGTTTCAAACCTGCTGGATCTTCTGCAGGATTGCTGTCAGATTCCTATACATTCAATGTATGGGGCCCCATGGCAAATCTGAAAACCAACTGCAGTTTGTAGCACAAATCTGTGCTAAAAACCGCAGTCCAGCGATGTTAAAATGCCGTTGGATTTTGGACAGCATTTTAACATCTGTGTAGACATAGCCTAAATGTGGTGTGTGCCTAGCCTTACACCTGCATAGAATTGTATGTTCTCTAGATTTGTACAACTTCCCTCTCATGTTCCAAAAGCTACTAATAGGCGAACTGGCTTCCTGTGAAATTACGTAGGTGTGCGTTCCAGGGATTGATTTGAATGTGAAGGTTTTCATGCCGTGCAGTGGAATATGTTAGGGCAATACATAAGGAATAGCGTTAACGCGAACCAGTCAGGTAGTTTATTCTTACCCATCTAACAGCAGGATATGATAGCAATCTTGCTTCAACCACTGTGGTTAGGTGAGGGAAGCCGTACTTTACTCTGCTTTTTACAATATGATTTATACGACTTAAAGCAGGATTTCTGAGTAAAAAGCAAAGTAAACTGTAGAATAGAAAGTAAAAGTATTGCTTACCCCTCTCACATACAGCGATTGACCGTTAGCTCTGTACAAACACTAATACAGGGAAAGCTATTTATCACTGGATGTGGACGGGATAAGCAGGACTGCTGCAGTCTTTTTTGGAGTCCTATTAGGATTTACTCTGCTTTTTACTCATAAATCCTGCTTCAAATCATATAAACCTATGTATGACAAAGCGAAGATACTCTATATCGCATCCTGCCATCCTATAGGGTAGCATATACAGCGGGTTGCAAAAGTAATTATATCCCTTGAACTTTTTCTCATTTTTAAATATTACAGTCACAAACTTACCTGTATTTTTTGATATTTTATGATAGAGCAACAGAGTAGCAATTATTTGTGAAGTGTAAAGAAAATCTGCTTTTCCAAATTTCTGCAAAAAAAAAAACAAAACAAAAAAAAGTGTGGCATGCATATGTATTCCGCCTCCCTTAGTCAATACTTTGTTGGACCACCTTTAGCTGCAATGATGGCTGCAAGCCTGTTGAAGTAGGTCTTTACTAGCTTTGCACATCTAGATGTTGGTATTTTTGCCCATTCGTCTTTGCAAAGTAGCTTTAGCTAGGTCAGATTAGTTGCCGAACATTTGTGAACAGCAACTTTCAAGTCATGCCACAGATTCTCAATGAGATTTAGGTCTGGACTTTGACTGGACCACTTTAACACATGGATATGCTTTTGATTTAAACTATTCAATTGTAACTTTGGCAGTATGTTTAGGGTTGCTGTCCTGCTGGAAGATGAACCTTACCCTGTCTAGTCTTTTACAGCCTCTAACAGGTTTTCCTCCAGGATTGCCCTGTATTGAGCTCCATCCATCTTTCCATTAACTGACGAGCTTCCCAGTCACTGCTGAAGCAAAGCCTCCCTCCAGCATGATGCTGCCACTGCCATGCGTCAGGGTGGGGATGGTGTGTTCAGGGTGATGTACAGTGTTGGCCTTCACACACGTCTTGGCATTTGTGCCATAAAGTTAAATTTTGGTCTCCTCTTCTTCCACATGCTTGCTGTGTTCCCTAAATAGCTTTCTTCTTGCCACTGTTCCATAAAGTCTTGATTTGTGGAGTACATGACTAATAGTTATCCTGTGCACAGATTCTCTGACCTGAACTGTGGATCTCTACAGCTTCTCCAGAGTGACCCTGGTGTTCCTGGCTGCTTCTCTAATTATTGCTCTTCTTGTCTAGGCTTTCAGTTTAGATGGACAGCCATGTCTTGGTAGGGTAGAAGTTGTGCTGTTCTCCTTTCATTTACAGATGATGGATTGAACGGTATGTGAGATGTTCAGAGCTTGGGCTATTTTTTTTTTTAAATCCTATCCCTGTAATACACTTTGCCCCACCTTTATCCCTGAGCTTTCTGGTGTGTTACTTGGTTTTCATGATGCAGTTCATTTACTATTGTTCTTTAAAAAACCTCTGAGGCCTTCACAAAATAGTGGTAGTTATTCTGATAATAAATCACTCACAGATGTACTCTATTTACTAATTAGGTGACTTCTCAAGGCAATTGGTCATACTGGATTTCAATTATTTAATTTGCAAAAATTTGAAGAAGCATGGATCATTTTCTCTACACTTTACAAATACTTGCTACTGTGTTGCAATATTACCTGAAATTAAGTTTATGGCTGAAACATTTAAAAATGAGACACAGATCAAGGGGTATGAATACTTTTGCAACACAGTGTACCACCTGACAGGTTCCCTTTAAACAACACTTTAAGAGGACCTGTGACTTTTCTGTTTTAGTTTTTCTGTTTTTCTGTGTTCCCTGTAAAATAATTTTGGAGCATCTTCTCATGCAGTTTCCATAATCCTTCTATAAAACCATTATTCCAGTTGTCAAAGACTTGTGTCTGTACACACGGACTCTGTCAACACTCATTCGCGTATGCTAGACTGTAGGGACACATCCCACACCAGATAACACATGGATGAAAATTTTGTTATACATTTTTAGGAGGTATGACAGAAGAACAACACAACAGAGAGATCTAAAGAAAGTGGCTCCAAAATTATTATTTTATAGGGAAAACCATTATTTACTCAAACGGATCTATCAGGAGAGGTCACCGGTCATATTTCTAGCTCCCGTTTCCTAAGGACACTAGAGCATATCCTATGCTACAATTTGAATAAAGAATTGAATTTTATCTTGTGGTGATCAACATCAAAGCAGTTTATCAGATATTGCTAGTAAAGCAGTTGATTGAGAACTATTGTGAGGTTATGCCCTCACTGGGACTTCATAGGAGCCTCACTGTACATAATATGGATTTTATGAATAAAAATTTGTCTATTTAAAGGGGTTTTGCAACGAAGTGAGTTCCTTACCTCTTAGCATGCTTTGTTTATCTTCTCCCCTGAGCAGATGAGTCATGAACGGCTGCAGGGGTGAGAGGAAGGGGGTGAGCAGAGAGCAAGGAAGAAGGGAGCATCTGCGATGTTTACTCAAATATTATTACAACAGTGGATTTTCTGTACAGCAAACAGACTCATACACTGCACTTTCCCCCCAGCCCCTTACAAGCTCCTTCATATTCCCTGTCTTCAGATAAGAAGTGCAAACACACAAGGGCGGCCAGATCAGCTCCCTGTCAGTGTCCTGGTGTCTAATGTAAACTTTCAGGAAACTAAGGGAACTGAGCAATGCTGTAGCTCTCACAGGCTTCACTTTTTGTAATCACATATATTTAGAAAAGTGATTAAATACCCATTTTGGAGGATCTCACGTCAACATTACATCGTGGCAAAACCCATTTAAGATGCACATCATTAATATGACAAAAAGCTGCAACATTTTACAAGATGACTATAAATGTAGTTATGGTTTTTTCTGCTAATCGTGTCTGTTTCAATTGTAGATCTTGTAGATGCTCTGAAGCCAGAGTATGTGGCTCCTCTGGTGCTGTGGCTGTGTCATGAAAGCTGTCAAGAAAATGGCTGTTTGTTTGTGGTGAGACTATTTTACGCTGTAAATAGGCCAATTATTTTCTTTATTTTCGGGATTCACCATAAATAACCCCCCCCCCCCCCCCATCCCCCTGTTATTCCATCAAATGGCAATGCCGGATCAGCTGTGTGTGTATTATATAGACTGGACACAGTTAATAAAATGCAAGGTGGTAGCCTGAGTAGCAGCACAAAGCTTCTTTTAGTCATGTCCTACTGTATTCGGATGCCTTTCTGGCACTCTTCTTTGATTAATGTGTCGCATTGCTGATCAGCTGGGAATCTAATACATGCATGCATCTAGTTTAATAACGAAAAGTCTCTTGTGCTTTTCATTTTATGTGATGATCTAATATAGTGCTCCTACTACAGGGAACTGTTTTAGCGAGAGTGAGGCAGCAAAACGGTACAAGGGGATTCATGTTACTTGTAGCTTCTTTCTCTGTGTACTGAGGGCTGCTCTTACACAATTTTTAGTTTGTCTTGAAATAAAGGCTGCAATGCAAGTATAAACAGAGCCATAACTTTGTCCAGCTCCCACCATGCACTTTGTTGGGATATCAATAAGATAAGTGCGGGTACCACCTCTGGGACCACCATCTTTCTCAGGAACAGGCCCCCAAAAGTCTCGGCTCAAAACAGAGAGGCGGTCGCGCTTGTGCATGACTCTTAATTCTGTTCTTTAAAGAGTTCCAAGTATAACTGAACATACTGCTCACCTGTACTTTCAACTCCAATAGAACAGAATGGAGAGTTGTGCGCAGGTGTGATAGGTATATTTACTATCACACCTTTTTTTTTTTGGAGATTATGTGACAAGTTTGGTGAACAGGAATGTTCAAGTGGGAACGGGGGAATCGGTTTTTTTTTGAGTCGAAAATTATTTGGAATTTTTTACGGGAAAGCAATTAGTATTTTTAATCAACCAATTCCATTGAATGAAACTAACACCCTTATAGCCTTTCAGAATTAAAAAAACTACAAAAACAAATTCGGGCAGGGGGGGAAGACCAGTCTAGAGACATTTTAAACAACAACAAATTGTGTATAGAGGATTACATTAGCCTGAACCAAATACACATTTAAAAAAAACCCTTTTTATAAAGGGCGGAAAAACTGCTAACAAAAATGCTCCTAAAATTGAAAAAAAAAAAAACTGTCAAATATGAAGAATTTCTTTCAATAAATTAAGTGAAAACTAAATCAGAGATAGGGGAGTTTAAATAACTTTGGGGCCCATCCAGATTTCCCTGAATTAGAACAAAATTACAAACAAAACTAAAATCTTTGAGAGAAAAAATTTAAAGGGAAAAGGAAACATAAAAAAATTCTAGGGATCAAAAAATTTTTGATAAAATCGGTTTTTTTTTGGGAAAAAATATAATTTAAAAAACCCCTAATCTTATTCAGACGTCGTTCCCGAATTTCTCTGGGGAAGAATCCTCCACGGGTTCTTTTAATCTATACGCAGGGGAAGAAAAGGGGCGGAGGAAGGGCAGGAAAGAACAGGGGTTTGGCAAATAAGAAAACCATAAAAAACTTCTCTCGGGCAGTCAAGATCAGAACCTCAAGATGTCAATGGGGAGAGGGATCAGGGATCAAATAATTTCCTTTTCTCTCCTGTGGTGTGTGGCCCATGGGGGGGGAGCAAGGCAAGATTTTAAATGGCAATACAAATACGCCCCCATGGCAGGAAATGAACAGGTTATAAAACACAGCGCAAACTCAATCCAGCCCAAAAAACATCCACTTTTTTTAGAACCCCAAAGGGGATTCTTTAGGGATCGAGAAAAGGGGGAATAAAAATAAAAGGAGGGAGCACTACAAGTTTAACTTACCCTTATAGATTAACGAAAATCAAAAACGGGTGTTTTTTTGGTTTTACGTTCCCCCCTTTCCCATGCCCAAATTTTAAGGGAATTTTGTTTGGGAAAAGATATTAATTTTTTTGCTAAAAATTGGGGTTTTGCATAAATATCATAAAATGAAAATAATGATGAACAAATTTGGGAAAAACAGAGGAAAAACTTTGGGTGATTTGAAAATTGCAGTTAAAGGTGAAGGAACCCAAAAATTCAGATTACCTTTTGAAAATTTGAACCCAAAAATTTAGGAATACACCTCCGATATCAAATAAATCTATTGGAATTTTGGGGAAAGTATAAGCAAGACTTAAAGAAACTAGCACTCAACGAAAACCATCTTTTTTAAAATTTTAAAAAAAGGGGAAGAATAGCTTTTTGAGAACACAATCTAACAGGGGATAGAAAAAAAACCCAGTACAAGGGTGGTAAATTGCATCTTAAATAAAAGTGACTATAGAGCAGGGTTTGAGAAATCCTTGGGTGATTCAGAACATAGAGAGGCTTCCAAAGACCCAACCATAGTTCTAAAGGAATTAAAAAGGATTTTGGATTTGGGAATTGAGAAAAAATTAATTTGGAGGAAAGAAATTTATGCTAAATGTAAATCCTACTTTGCTCCTTTTATGCATTCCCAAAAGTGCATAAAGAGGTAGTGCCAATACCGGAAGCCCATATCCGGGAAGAAACAATTTAACACGGGGACCCAGCCGTATTTGATCGTATACTGAGCCCTTTGTCACGGGCCTTTCCCCTTATATCTTAAAATACGAAGGACATTTGGATGAAAAATTAAAACAAATCTGGGGTGAGTGAGAGTACACTTCTTGCAATTTAACTTAGAAGCCCTAACAGTTACATCAGACATGCCCGGGGCCGAAAGCAATCAAGTTTTTTTTGAAACAAAGGGGTACAAAATTTAGGGAACAAATGATTTTTTTTACAGCAAATTGGGTTTTGTTTTGACACAAAACTATTTTTTGTTTGGGGCACCTTTTTCACCAGTAAAAGGTCCGCCAGGGGAACTGTCTGTGCACCTAGTTTTGCTAATCTTTTTTTGGTTGGGGGAGGATGCTATTTTTTTTTTCGAAACCTTAAAATATTCACAGATAATTTTTATTTTGGGGGCCTTTATGTTTTAATTCTATTTTTTTGGGAGGGTATTTAAAAAATTATTCAGGATTTTGTATTAACTTAATGAAAATAAAATTTGGGGATGAAATTTACATTGAAATTCACGGGAGGAAAAATTAATTTTTTGGTTTTTTTTAAATTTTTGGATGAAAAAAGCAGATCAACAAAGATATTTGGGAAAAATACGGCTACCAATGTTTTTACATTCTCTATTTGGGGCATCCCCCTTTCACAAAAAAAGGGGATTCCCCCAAAGCCAATTTCTTGGGGCTCGTAGAAATTTTTCTACATTAAGGATTTCAATGAAAAATGTTAAAGTTAAATCATTTTTTTCGGGGAAAGGGGGTTCCCAAAAAAAAATGTTTGGGGAAGGTTTTTAAATAGGGTTTTGAATAAAAAAAGGACATTTTTTAATCAGAAAAAAGAGAAAAAAAAAAAGATTTAATTCGTTTATAGGTACCTTTGATGTAGAGCAATGAAATAAAAAGCTTTACTTGAAGCATTCAATTTTAAAGGGATCATTTTTCCCTAGGTATTTTAAAACCCTAGTGTTTTTTAATAGAAGGGGGAAGAAACTTAGGGATAATTTTGTCAAGTCTTTTTGGGGGAAATTTTTTTTTGTTGGTTGTGTGGTTTTTTTTTTGGTTTTTTTGGGGGTTTTATGGAAAATAAAGATTTTGTTAATCCCATTGATAAGAGAAAAAATTTAGATAAAAAATTCATAAATTGAAAACCAAGGGGGGGTTTTATGGGGCTATGTGTACCGCCCCAAGATCTATTGGGAAAAACCATACAGGATTTTCGTCGTGGATCTCGAAACTTGGAGTACTATTAAAACAAAGGGGACACTCCCCTAGAAAGACACATTTTGGAAGACAAAATGGCAAGAAAGGGGGCTAAAATTTTGGGGTTATTGTGAAAAAGCTAGGGGAAAAAGAGGGCGTTTTGGGGATGTAGTTTTTTTGCGGGAAGAGGCAAATGGATACACGACTCAATACATTAAAAACCAAACCCCTAAACAAAGGCTTTCTTTTTCGGCTTTATTTTATCTTGTGATTCCCATATAATAATTTTTGAATAAACATGAATATTGATTAATAGGGTCAAGTGATAAGCACTTTTGAATTATGTAGGGAACATAGAGTTCATATATTTTTTTTTTTTTTTTTTTCCCTCGTTTTTCCATCCCCCTCGCACCCCTTCTCCCTCCCCTCCTCTCCCCCTTTTCCCCCCTTAGTTTTTTCCTCTTTCCCGGGCCTGAAATGATAAGATATTCTCCGTGGGCCAGGGTTTTTTCTTTTTTAAAAAATTTGGGGATGCTGTATAGTGCTTTTGAAGGGGGACTTTTCATGTTGTACTCAGATGTGAGATTTGTTTTTTCCTGTGCGACGCGGGGCTAGTGCGGGGCGGATCCCCTGGATGCGGTGGCTTTGAGGATAGGGATTTTCTTACATTCCCCCTTTGCGATATGGTGGTTTGAATGGCAGCTGTGAGCCGTAGGAGAGAATCTTAAATGGGAACTTGTGAGGTCAACTGTGGAGGGCGGGAGGGCTAGCCATAGGGCCTACAGTATTATTAAAAGGATATAATATTACATGTGAAAGAGAAGTATTATAATATGTCTTGAGACAAACAATGCAGGGGAACATGTATTTAATGGGCCGCACCCTTTTGGAATGAATATCATAAAAATACAAGGAAAAGAGTTTTAGGGGAAAAAAATAGACAGGGTCTATTGTACATGGAGTTTATTTTCCCCAATGAAATGCAATTAGATATTGAAGAAAGGGGCTTATGGGAATTAAAAAATGGGATGTGCTGTGTAATGTGATACCTAGTCTGCTTTCTTTGGTGAGGCACGCAGTTGCAAAATATGAAAGTGAGTGGAACCCCTCACAGTCGGGGTGAGGGGTTTTTTTGGGGAGTGCATTTTCAAGGGCAGTAGGAAAAAGGGGCGCAAGCCCTTATGGGAATGGGAATTTGCTGAAGGGTTTTGGGTCATGAGAGCATGGGGGCAGCTTCAGCAGGGCATGTTTTGAGGTGCGGCGGCGGAAGGGGGGGTGGGGTTTATGGGGATTCTCTGTGGCTAATTGGGGAGCACCTGTATGGGTTTTACCAAATGATATAAAAGGAAGTGAGCTCAAACCACATTGACGGACCCCAAGCCTTGATAAAGCCAGGTTAGCTGGGGAAACATTTTCGGCGAGGTCAGCTGACGTTTAAAATTTTGATTCCCCCACCTCTGTCACCCAAATGTAACCGCTGCAGACGGGTCACAAGGGGGGTTATTTTTCTGGTCGAGATTAGGGGCGACCCCAAGTAGTTGGGTTGGGGTCCCCCTGAAGTAGTACTTTGCTATAGAAAAAAGGGCCCCTTTCCTTTTTAAAAGGTGGGGTTCCACCAACTTTTATGATAGAAGGGAGTTATTTCCCCTTTAGAAGCAAAAAAGGGGTTAAAATTTTAGGATAAGATCAGGTTTTTAAATGTGTGTATAGGGTTTTAAAAGGGTTTGATATAATAAAAGTTTCGTTTTAGTGTTTTTAAAAGAAGGAATGAAAAGTTTTTAATTTGCCTATGGCAAAATAGTAAATATAGTGATCAAAAGTCATCTTTGTTCTTTGCGAGATTCCCAATTTTTTGGAGATTATGTGACAGGTGTGATAGGCTCTCTATTTTCAGCTAAGACTTTTGGAGGCCTTTTCCATAAAAGGTGTGGATCCCAAGGGTGGGACTAGCACCACCACACTTTTCTGTAAAATAATTATTTTATATATATAAAATAAAAATAATATATTATAATTTTATAAAATTTTTAATATAATATTATAATTACTCTCGATGTTATGGTGGGAAAAAGCCTTTAATGTAGGATATTTTTGCTGAAATACATTAAAAAAAACCACTCATGGGGTTCCGCTGGCCTTCTGTTTACTTACTGCTCATGGCAATCACATCTGCAGCTACTGATTGATCGTGCACCATTTCCTGACGCCACCATTCAGTCGATCACTTTTGAATAGTGATATCTGGAAATGGTGCATGACCAATCAGTGCCTGCAAAGGTGACAATCTGACTGCCAGGACCTGGAAGTTAACGCAAGTCCAAGGGAGACTGCAGCAGCACTGTCACGAAAGTGAGGACAAAGGTGTGTGTGGGTGGGTGTGTTTTAAATTTTAGCAGCATCATTCTAAAATAATTTGAAAAGAAAATCGGAACAACTTTAAAGATGGCACCATGTTTTCTTGACATATAGGTTATGTTAACACGGCGTAATTCCGGCACGCATTTCGCCGCGTATTTGCCCTCTAATACAGGCAAACTATGGATTATGCCTCCTCTCCCTGCTCGTATAATATAATTGTATTGTAAGCACGGGGAGAAAAGTGACATGTCTTATTTGCGGCAGAAATTTGCCCACGGGGGGAAAGGGGTACTACGCGACACTGAAAGACCAATGTCTGTACGCACCCCCAGTACTCATTTGAACTACCCCTACTTTTCTCACAAAAATGGTACACCACCATATTTTTTTTGAATATTGTGTTAGATCTTTTTCATGGGACAACATGAGGATATGACACATTTGATACAATGTAAAATAGCCTGTACACTTTTAAAATGTAAATTTGGGGGTGCCACAAAAAAACTCCACACACATCATCAATTTTTATACCGCTGTAAAAAGCGGGACGCCTGTAAATAAAAAAGGACAAATTGGTCCTATTTGCCCATTTTCCCTCTATTTTTCCACGGGCAGTTCACACGGTGATTTGCGGGGGTTTTTTGATTGCAATCACCTGGATTACACCGCAAAATAGGCAATTCATAGCGCTCACTGAGAGCTATGATTACTCGACGTTTTCCCTGGTGTACAATACGCGTCTGGGAATATGAAAGTCAGCAGGAGCCAGCTTTCAGTGCTTTAGAAGCACACACTGGCCAGTGCGTACTTCTAAAACACCCGACGTATTACCCAATAAATTTAGGGGATTCGTTTGAATTGGGGTTTAAACAGTCCTCCTCATAATTTTTTTTTTGAGACCAAGACAACAGACGGAAGTGGCCACGGAGTGTCACGGAGTGTCATCAGCAGGTTGCAACAGAGATACAGAGCGATTTGAAGAGCCACAAAGGCAAATAAGTGGAGGCTACATCACACACTGATGACCGTTCCCTGCTCCATTGTAGACAATACCCTGTGGAACTGGATGATGGTTGCCTTTCACCTCCCTTTGTGTGGCATTCAAGTGTCTCGTCAGACCATTTGTTACTGTTAACATCAGTGTGGTCTGCATCTAGTGACCAACCCAAAACACCAGGCAAGGCATCAACATTTTGCGTGAGCCAGGGAGCATCTGTGCTGGACGAGGGACCAGTGGTCCTCAGTGATAAGTCTGTTCAATTTTAACAGAAATGATGGCTGACACCAATGCCAATGAGAGTGCAATGCATCAGCCAGATTGGGTACCGGTCAAGTACGCTTGCCATGTTTGCAACAGACCCCGGGGGAGTATACAGTTACGAAAGGTCAAACGGGGCATTGGGTTTTCCTCTCACCCCCCTTAAAAGTCCCGGAGTTGTTGGCATCATCCGGTTGTTTACATGAAGCGGACATCCATGTGTGATGGACTAAAGGACGCCCCTTTTTGCCTTTTTGTGACTCTTTCCCGTTCCATCCAGTTTTTAACCTCTATGACCCTATGACACTGTAAGCTAGCGGCCCCCCTCTTCTGAGAGCCTCCCCCTTAAGTTCCCCAATTGAGGAAATACTGTTGATTAATTGTAAGATATTGTCTTGGTCTCATGATGTCCAAATGTGAACACTTCAACACTATATCAGTATGCCGTATAAAGATTATTTTCCCACATCACAACCTTCAAACCCGGGTACTTCCCTCTGCCTGTTATACAAAGCTTCAGTCACACACGTAGGCTTAGACTACATCTTTTACTTTTTTTTTTAATAACTATATCGTATCCAAGTATTTAACATGTATGCTATGTAGCAATAAACAGTTATACTGTATAAAAATCTGATGGTGTGCGGCTTCAACAGAAAATATACATTATTCAAAGCATCTTTCTTGAGTCCTTTATAAATACATTTATATAAAAAAGAAAGATATTTGGTAGTCCATGCCAGCATGTGTTATTGAAGTCAAAATGTAAACAGTATGATGAGGAGGACTGTTTAAATCCCAATTCAAATTGATCCCCTAAATTTATTGGGCGATTCAGGGATCAAAAATTTTGCCATTAAGCTCCTTATTAAAGATCAGAAAGTTGTGCAAAAAATACTGAAACATTGAACAGTTGGACATGTGCATTGTAAAGTTAAGAGATGGTCTCATTTAGTTCATGTATGAAAAAATTTCAAGAAATTTTATGTTCATCTTGAAATTTCAACCAAAAGCCAAAGTGTGTGTATGTAAAATGACTTTTGATAGAACTGCAGGAAAGTGAGAAAAAGGTGGTTATTTCAGCAAAGTCATATAGGGTTCTACATTCATATTAAAAAAAAATATATATATAATAAAGTCTAAAATATGGGAAAAAAAAACCCTACTGTTTTATCAGGATTATATGTATGTTCTGTTTTTCAGGTTGGAGCCGGGTGGATTGGAAAGTGTGAGTATTTTGTAATAAAACCCATACATGTGTGTGTGCCCACAGTTCATCCCTGTAGCCAGGGATCTGATCGCTACATGACCAGAGAACTCAAACTAAAGTTTGCTGATCTATACAAAAAGTTGTTTTGCCTATTCTCTTGCTTGTACAGTCATGGCCAAAAGTTTTGAGAATGACACAAATATTTATTTTTTACATGATCTGTTTTTTGTGGTTTGTCAGATTTTGTATCACATAAAAATACAAGTAAAATTGATTTCAAAAGCTTTTATTTCAGTTTGAAATAGTTTTAAGCAGCAAGTCAATATTTGCAGTGTTGACCCTTCTTTAGGACCTCGCAATTTTCCCCCCGCTCTCTCAATCAACTTCTTTGGGACCCATCCTGATGATAGCAGTCCCTTCTTGCACAATCAATGTTGCATTTTGTCAAATTTGTTGTTTTTGTTTGTCCACCCCCCTCTTTGATGTTGCAAAAATTCCAATGGGATTAAATTGGGGGGTTTTCCAGGGCCCTGGACCCAAAAAATCCTGTTTTGTTTCCCCGACCCTTTTTTATAAAACCTTTCTTTATGGCAAGGGGCTCCCTCATGCTGGAAAAGGCATTGTTGATCACCAAACTGCTCTTGGAACGTGGAGAAGTTGCTCTTAAAGGACATTCTGGTACCAAATTCTTTATTCATGGATTGTTTTTTAGACAAGACTGTTAGAGAGCCGATTCCCTTGGCTGGGGAGCAACCCCACACATGAATGGTTTCTGATGCTTTACAGTTGGCATAAGACAAGACTGGTGGTATCACTCACCGGGTCTTCTCCGAACAAGCTGTTTCCAGATGTTCCAAACATTCGAAAGGGATTCATCTGAGAAAATGACTTTACCCAGTCTCAGCATCCACTCCCTGTACCTTTGGCAGAATATCAGTCTGTCCCTGATGTTTTTTCTGGAGAGAATGGCTTCTTTGCTGCCCTCCTTGACCCCGGCCCTTGCTCCATGAGTCTTCCGCCTCACAGTGCGTGCAGATGCCCCCACACCTGCCTGCTGGCCATTTCCCAGCAAGCTCTGCACTGCTGTTAGCCCGATTCCGAAGCTGAAACACTTTTAAGAGACGGTCCTGGCGCTTGCTGGTCTTTCTTGGGCGCCCTGGAGCCTTTTTGGCAACAATGGAACCTCTCTCCTTGAATTCCTTGAAGATGCGATAGATTGTTGACTGAGGTGCAATCTTTCTAGCTGCGATACTCTTCCCTGTTAGGCCAGTTTTGTGCAGTGCAATGATGACTGCACGTGTTTCTTTAGAGATAACCATGGTTAACAGAAGAGAAACAATGATGCCAAGCACCAGCCTACTTTTAAAGTGTCCAGTGGTGTGATTCTTACTTAATCATGACAGATTGATCTCCAGCCCTGTCCTCATCAACACCCACACCTGTGTTAATGGAGCAATCACTGAAACAATGTTAGCTGGTCCTTTTAAGGCAGGCCTGCAATGAAGTGAAATGTGTTTTGGTGAAAAAGTTCATTTCTAGGCAATATTGACTTTGCAATTAATTGCTGTTAAGCTGATCACTCTTTATAACATTCTGGAGTATATGCAAATTGCCATTATAAAACCTGATGCAGTAGACTTTGCAAAAATTAACATTTGTATCATTCTGAAAAACTTTTGACCATGACTTGTATACTGTGGTTCTTCAAGGGCCTCAGGACACAATATTTTCAACAATGTCATAGACACTTCTGGTCTGCGACAGATGTTATTGATGGAAGATCCAACCAATTATCATGAACATTTTACTTGCAAAACATTTGTATTAGAGAAGTGCAGTGATTAACGGTCTACAGTGGAGAAAAAAAAAGTATTTAGTCAGCCACCAATTGTGCAAGTTCTCCCACTTCAAAAGATGAGGCCTGTAACTGACATCATAAGTAGACCTCAACTATGAGAGACAAAATGAGCAAACAAATCCAGAAAATCATTGTCTGATTTGGAAAGAATTTATTTGCAAATTATGGTGGAAAATAAGTATTTGGTCACCTACAAACAAGCAAGATTTCTGGCTCTCAAAGACCTTTAACTTCTTTAAGAGGCTCCTCTGTCCTCCACTCACTATCTGTAGTAATGGCACCTGTTTGAACTTATCAGTATAAAAGACACCTGTCCACAACCTCAGTCACAGTCCAAATTCCACTATGGTGAAGGACAAAGAGCTGTCGAAGGACACCAGAAACAAAATTGTAGCCCTGCACCAGGCTGGAAAGACTGAATCTGCAATAGGCAAGCAGCTTGATGTGAAGAAATAAACTGTGGGATCAATAATTAGAAAATGGAAGACATACAAGACCACTGATAATCTCCCTCGATCTGGGGCTCCACGCAAGATCTCTCCCCGTGGGGTCAAAATGATAACAAGTACAGTGATCAAAAATCCCAGAACCACACGGGGGAACCTAGTGAATGACCTGCAGAGAGCTGGGACCAACGTAAGAAAGGCTACCATCAGTAACACACTACGCTGCCAGCGACTCAGATCCTGCAGTGCCAGACGTGTCCCCCCTACTTAAGCCATTACATGTTCAGGCCCTTCTGAAGTTTGCTAGAGAGCATTTGGATGATCCAGAAGAGTATTGGGAGAATGTCATATGGTCAGATGAAACCAAAGTAGAACTGTTTGATAGAAACAAAATTTGTCGTGTTAGGAGGAGAGAGAATGCTGAGTTGCATCCAAAGAACACCATACCTACTGTGAAGCATGGGGGGTGGCAACACCATGCTTTAGGGCTGTCTCTCTGCAAAGGGACCAGGACGACTGATCCGTATACAAGAGAGAATGAATGGGGCCATGTATCGTGAGATTTTGAGTGCAAACCTCCTTCCATCAGCAAAGATATTGAAGATGAAACGTGGCTGGGTCTTTCAGCATGATTTGCCAAGTTTTATCAATACAGGTTCTAGATACAGCTTTAAAGAAGGCCAGTCAATCAGGATACAATGATTTTATTTAACATAGGAATCAATCAATTATGATAAACTGGTTACAGAAAATAGTGTGACATTGGGTACAGTTTTGCTAAATATGTATTTACAAAGGTTAAATACTTAAAAACTTCACCTCGGAGCTTATAACATCACCTGTTTTTTTTTTTTATAACTTCAGCCATGAGAAGCTTAATGGCGAAAACGGGGAACTCCAGGAGGGACTTCAACACCAGCACAAGTGTCCTTAATGCTGGGTGCCAGAGCTTCTGAAGTCACCAAAGTTTCTCTGGTTCTTAGGTCTTAAACAAAAAAACTGGCAGACACAACCTATTGTGTCCACTCAGAGTACAGAGTTCTTTTGTATGACCTCATCCTGTACCATGGAGGGGCCAGCTCCCCGAGTCTAAGATAAGGAATACAGAATCACTCCGAAACCAGATGATAAGGCCCCATTAGGTCGTAAATTAAGCAAGAGAAGTCTATAGGCTTGAGAGCTCAACAGAGGTATGCAAGCCTATGTGATTATAGCTTGTGATACAACAATGGAAATTATATTTAGCTTAATATACAAGAAATGGAAATTACGACATCAAATAGTCACATATTTCACTAGCACTACACAGCATGACAATGATCCCAAGCACACTGCCAGGGCAATGAAGGCGTGGCTTAGTAAGAAGCATTTCAAGGTCTTGGAGTGGCCTAGCCAGTCTCCAGATCTCAACCCCATAGAAAACCTTTGGAGGGAGTTGAAAGTCCGTGTTGCTGAGCGACAGCCCCAAAACATCACTGCTCTAGAGGAGATCTGTATGGAGGAACGGGCCAACATATCAGCAACAGTGTGTGCCAACCTTGTGAAGACTTAGAGAAAACGTTTGACCTTGGTCATTGCCAACAAAGGGTATATAACAAAGTATTGAGATGAACTTTTGTTATTGACCAAATACTTATTTTCCACCATAATTTGCAAATAAATTCTTTCCAATCAGACAATGTGATTTTCTAGATTTGTTTCCTCATTTTGTCTCTTAGTTGATGTCTGCCTATGATGTCAATTACTGGCCTCATCTTTTTAAGTGGAAGAGCTTGCGCAATTGGTGGCTGACTAATATACCCCCCCCCCCCCCCCCCCCACACTGTATTAGCACCTCTCTACAGTGCCGTACTACATGATCTGTAGTGCTCTTTACATGTGCTAGGATGAGGGACTCCTCTGAGCACCAGGTGATCACAGCTGTATTTCTTTATATTCTGGTACATTGTGCTTAAAGTACATGACCCAAAGGAGCTTCAGTCCTCCAAACAAAGTGAATTTCCGCTTTTAGCAGCTTTTGTTATTTAGGACTTTATCTGTATTAAATATCCATCTACAATCTTCATTTTACATTATGTTGGGTAACATTTTGGTGTTTTTTCTGAACCAGTTATCAGTTTTCCATAGAGTTATGGTTTCACCATACACTGGTTACCCTTGAACTAATTAATATCGTATGTTGAGGGAATCACTGTACAGAGACTGTATTCTACTGGTGGCTCAGCTGATATTTTGGCAGCTAGTTAAAATTTTGGAGAAAGCTTGCACTGGACGCATTTACGATAATTACATTGATTTTCCCATAAACATTTGCATCAGATTGTCAATGGAAATTCTTCTACAAGATCAGCTGTAACAACCAGTCTGTCTATCGATCTTTATATTACATAGTGAATTACGATGCACTAGTTACATAATTTGTATTTAGTTTCTATAGTTCACATGCTTTTAAGTCTATTCGATCTGTCTAGCTCTGTCACTAGGTTCTTTAGAAACTTTTTCGAAAATAACCTATGATTGATCAACTCAATTGAGGTTTACAAATTGCCTGTAACACAGACTGCTCCTTGGTATTGTTCTCATCCACAGTACATTTCACTCTTTCTCTGCCACCGTTTCAGGGGCCAGCATTTCAACATGAAAAGTAATTTCACTTTTTGGAAGCAGTGTTTGACAAAAGCAAACAAAAACCCTCAGTGACTTCATAAGTTTTCCTCCGAAAGGTCTCTTCCCTCCTGTGCTTGCCAGCTTTGTGGTGCTGGAGAAATGGCCAGGCACTTTAGAAAGCTGTTTGCAAACAAAATAAAGTTGACTAGAGATGGTTTTGAGAGTTCTTTAGAAAGTAATCTTTAGGAGGAAGTTTATTTTGTGTTGCTTTATACTCTTTGCCATCACCTTGAGGATTCAGATCAATATTTTCTATTCCCTTCTTGTAATTAGTGCGTTGGGAGAGAACTCTAGGTGCCATTATCAGGCAGAAGAATCGCCCAATGACACCAGAAGCTGTTCGTGATGAGTGGTTAAAGATTTGCGATTTTGATAATGCTACTAAGCCACAAACAATTCAAGGTAACCATATTAATCAGGTTTCCAATTCTTTTTAAAAACCAATGAAATCTTTGGCTTTGTTTGAATTAACGAAACCTTGTTTCTTTGGTATATTGTTGCTTCTGTGGGGCTCTTATATGCATAATGTATTATTGTCATGTCTTATCATTTTTTCTTTTTCCACTACATGCATTATATCACACGTTTGCAGTGGGTGTTTAAGTGAAATTATTCCTGATAATCAGCCCAGATCATCAGGGATATTATAACAAGTTCCTAATAACCCTGAGGATCCTAAATGTGTTTTAGTTGTTAACAACTTTTATTCCTGGTGGTCTAAGGCAGATGGTTCTAATGAACCTCAGGAGGTCAGACATTGCATTAGTAATATGGACACAAAAAGTACATGAATTACAGCTGCCTGAAAGTAGCCTGACGCAGCACAAGGGATAAAGAGGTTGTCAGACTCCCCTTTTTAATTTTATCTATAGTTCAGAATCTGTGAGAAAATAAGAAAAATACATGCATGCTTCTTAACTCGCGCTCGATCCTCTGCTGCGACTCCCAGTCCTCTTCACTGGTCTTCTATTGTATTTCGGCTCAGGCAAAACTGAGCGTCATTGCTCCAGCCACTGATGCCTGCAGCAGTTATATTTGTGTTGCCCAACATCACCATTTGGAGCCTTGACTTAAAATCCGTAACACTGAGCAGTGTTACGTGCCAGCTGAAGCCAATTAGAGGTTGCAGTAGTGATGTTCCATTTGGCCTGAGCCAGAAGACAACAGAAGGCCGGCAAAGAAAACTGCAGCGCAGCACAGGACCGTATGTATTGTAAGAGGGGAGTGTGTTTTTTTTTATTTTTTTTTTTATTTAGTCACAGCCTCTACACCATAGTTCAATTTAAAGGGATTGAACAATCTAGCTGTTTTTACTCTTTACAGGGTCTTTAGGCTCACACTTCCTATACAGGCTGCTTGCAGGAATGCAACAGTGACTGACATTTCAGCTCTGCTAACTCATGTTCCTAGCTGTGCCTGTTACAGGGACACTGCTAGAGCAGAGACAGGTGGTGGGTAACTAGAGAAGCATGTGTAAAAAAAGAACAGGAAAAAAAAGTGCTCAAAATTTGAAATAAAACTATTGGAACAGCAGTTTATCTGGTAATAGTCTTTGTTTACCTTTACCTACAAGTTTAAAGTATAATTGCTGAGATGGGAATACCGCTTTAAGAAAGGAAAGTCACACAACCCTTTAAAGTGATCCTATGTCCTTATTCAACTATATTTATATTGATCTGATTAGTAGAGTATTGGAGCTCAGTTTGATCAGGTGGAAAGAGCAATGAGGAGCCTATCATTTCTTAGTGGACGTGTCCGTTGTTTGGATATGCATTTCCTTTATTAAATAATTGTATCAAAGGTAAATATAGAGATCACTCCCATGATCTATTTATACCCAGGACTGGATCTAGAACAAGATGGCATCACCGAAGTCTAGAGGAAAGAAGGTTTCTATATAAACATAGAAAGGGATTCTTTACTGTAAGAGCAGTGACACTGTGGAACTCTCTGCCTGAGGAAATTGTCATGGTGAATTAACTAGAAATGTATCCAGACCCTTTTTGAATTGTTAGTGTCCTAAAATATTAAGTTATAGAAACTAGGATTCTGGAGAAAAATTGTTGATTCAGGGATACTGATTGGAGTCGGGAAGAAATTTTTCCTCTAAAATGAGGACAACTGGCTTCTACCTCCATGGAGGTTTTTGTCTTTCTCTGTAGCAACACTGTAGGACGATAGGCTAAACTGGGTGGACGTCTGTTTTTTCAACCTTACAATGTCCCTTTGTATTTATATTTTTTAACTTGCTTAACCTATTTCTCTCTAATTCTGTGTTGTCTATTTCTTATTTCTATTAGAGATGCATAAATAAATTGACAGCAGGTTGTGGCTTGTTAGGGGTGTGTCTTTACACAGTCTGACCATGTCCAGTCAGTGCTGACAATGCCAGTCTATGCAGGTGCACGCCCCTCTGGCAAACGAAATGGTAATACCTAGTTGTCAATTTAGTCATAAATGTCTAATAGGACTAACAGAATCGGTACAATGTATGGAAAAAAATTTGGATTTTTGTACTTACCATAAAATCCTTTTCTTGCCTGATTCATTGGGTATTAGCCCTCGCACGTAGAGGCGGACACTAGGCATCAACCAAAAGTGTAGGCTCCTCCTAGGGGGGCTGTATCCTTCCTACCAACACCAGCAACTCAGTTGGTGCTAATGCAGTAGTAGGAAGAATGATGTTGTTTTCCTGGAAGCTGGAAATTGGAATAAAACAAGACACAAATGGGGAGTGATCTGTGTCTCCTAATGAATGATGAGAAAAGGATTTTATAGAAAGTATAATAATCCAAATGTCTCCTCAATATCATTGGGAGACACCGCAGCTTGGGATGTCCAAAAGCAGTCCCAGAGGGTAGGTTAAAAACTAGAAAGAAAAATTACAGCAGTGCGTGTCATCTAGCACACAGCTACCTGAAGTACCCTACGACCTAGGTTTGCGTCAGACGAGGCCAGGGTATGAATTTGATAAAATTTTGTGAAGGTGTGAACCAAGGCCCAGGTCACAACCCGCAGACCTGGGAAACCAAATCATGATGCTAAACTGCCTAGGAAGCCCCAATCGCTTGAGTGGAATAAGCGGTGACCCATAATGGAAGTTTTCTACTCTTAGACTGGTAGGTTTCTGAGACTACAGACTGAATTCAGCTGCCAATGTAGACTGCCAGATTCTGCATGGCCCTCTGGAATAATAAGAAGGGAGTCGGAGCGCCTAAAGGATTCAGTGGTGGTAAGGTAGATCTGAGTGGCCCTGAGAACATCCAAGCAGTGCAGTGATTGTTCTCAAGTGTGCAAGGAAAAGGGGAAAAATGGAGGGATGAATTTATGTCCTCCTTAAGGTGAAAAAGACCACCTTGGGGAGAAATGAAAGAACGGAAACATAGGACGACCTTGTCCTTTTATGAAGAATTAAAAAGGGGGATCTGTATGAGAGAGCTGCCAGTTCAGATTCTTGATAGATGGATGTAATGGCTACAAAAAAGGCCACATTTCAAGAAAGTAAGCGGAGGGATATCTACCGCAATGGTTCAAAAGGAGAATTCTGTATGGCATTCAAAACCAGTTTTAAACTCCACGGTTTGATCAGCCTACGAACAGGTGGGGCGGAGAGAATGACCCTTTGCAAGAAAGTCTTGACCCGAGGATGAGAGGCCAAAGGGGGCTGGAAAAGAACAGACAGGGCAGAAATCTGACCTCTCCGAGAGGGAAGGCCAAAACTCTGCTTCAGATCTGATTGAAGGGTGATAGAACTCGTGAAGTAGAATGACTCAGCAGGTGAAAACTGCGTAGCTTGCATTAGACAAAGAAGGATCCCAGTTTGGTAATAAATATGGGCCGACTGCAGCTTGCGGGCCCAAATCATGAAGTCTGAGAGACCACAGGATTTCAAAACTGCGGTTTCAACAGCCATGCTATCAAATACAGCTGGGGTAACGTGGGGTAGAATAAAGGGAAAGAAGGTCTTGACGCAGAAGGAGGGGCCACGGAGCATCTGCCAACAGGGTGATGAGATCTGTGTGCCAGGCCCTGCGGGGCCAATCTGGAACGATGAATATGGCTGGGACCCTCCCACTCTTGAGGCATTTGAGCATCTGAGGGAGAAGGGGAAGAGTAGCCGAGACAAACCGCCATTTGAGGTCGACACAATCCTGGGGTGTAAGCAGAATCTTCTTGTCTAGAGAAAATGGAGAGCCATCCCAGTGAGCTGGAATAACAGATTGGAGAAGGCAAGCGTGAAACTGTGCGTACGGCATGGCTTTGAATGTTGCAGCCATCCTGCCTCGAACTCGCATGTTGGGACAAGACAAGGAAAGATTTGTCGTATTTGACAATCCACCCAAACTGTATTATGACATCAAGGGTGATCTTGAGGCTGTCTAGGTTGGGGCTTTGTGATGTGGCCTGCACATGAAGGTCGTCCAGATAAGGGATGTTGACAATCCCCGTGGTGCGAATATTCACCATGAGGGCTTCCAAGACCTTGGTAAAGGCTCTTGGTGCTGTAGCGAAGCCAAATGGCAGAGCCACAAACTGGAAATGTAGTGAACCCACCGTGAAATGTAGTATCGCTGATGGGACTGGGGTAAATGTTTTGGATGTCTGTGGACTGGAGGAATTCATTCTGCTCCAGAGATGCCACCCAGGATGCTTCCATGTGAATGCTGTAAATCCACACATGGTGGTTGAGCTCCTTTAGATCTAATTGGTATGTCTGATCCGCCTTTTATAGGAAACCTAAAAAGGTCGAAGTAAAACCCCTGGAACACCGCTTTGAACAATAATGACTGAGACACCATTATGCCCTGAAGAAAAAGGGTGTAAGTTGTCTGAAGAAAGGCTGGGGCCGGGGACGTACAGGTGGGGTGAGCGGGGGGGGGGGGTAGAAGCGAAAAAAATCGTGCTAGGGGAAAGAAAACCAGATTGATTCTGTAACCTGATAAAACGACTTCTTGGACCCAAGCTTCGTCTTGGGCAAGAGAGATCTCCTGAACTGCAGGAGGCGTCTCATACCCAAAAAGAACCTCTGGGGGAAAACCCTCAGGTCAAGGAAGAATTGGCCAAGGGCGCTTTGGGGTGAAATTTGCAGGATGCTGCGGACTTAACGATGGACTCCGACAAACAAGATTGAAAGCGGTAAATTCCTAAACGAGACGACTTTCACTAGGGCGTGTTTTTCTAGGAGAAAAGGGAACTGCGACCAGCCGTAGCTTCTGAGATTCTCATCCGACGTTTACCAAAAAGTCTGTTACCAGCGAAGGGGAGGGCAGTAAAAGTCCTTTTAGAGGCTGCCCATATCTTTAGCCACGGTGCACACTGATTGGCCAACACATTGGCAGATACTCTGCCGGTCGAGCGTGCAGTTTCAAGTGAGGCCTGAAAGAGAAACTTGGAGGCATAAAAAAGCTGGGATGTGAGCTCCAACAGATTTTCAGTTGAGACACCAGATGATCATTCTTGCTGAAGTTGTTTGGCCCAGACTGTACAGATCTTGCTAACTCATGAGGAAGCAGAGAAAGGTTACAGGGCCACCACAGAGGCTTCAAAAGCAGATTTACGTAAACATCAATCCACTTGTTAGCCAATGTGTCTGTTGACACGAGCCGCATCTGAGAGGGCAATGGTAGTGCTATTAGAAAGACTTGAGAACTGGGCTTCGACAGAGGGAACACCTGACAATGTGACCACTAACTCCTTGGGAAAAGGAGAAGGTGTTAAACCGCTTGTTAGAAGAGAAACACCTATCAGGATATTTCCACTTTCTGGAAACAAGTTCCTCAAACTCGGCGTGAGTAGTGAATGCGAAATGCTGATGTCTGTTGTGCTTGAAGAAATTCAGATCCTGTAAAGGGGATGCATCCTCCTCCTCCTTAAAGGGGTTTTGCCAGGATGCGAGTTACTTACATCCTTAACAGCACAGAATATAAACAAATCATGCTGATTCAAGTAACGCTGCAGGGTGAGAGGAGGGGAGCAAGAGTGTGAATAAGGTAGCTTCTCAAAAACTAAACTAAATAAATTAAACGCATGGGATTAACATACAGCATACACCGTCGGGCTCTATACACTGCACTTTCTCCCATTACCAGGAAAGCTCAATTCATTATCCCTGTACAGCATAATAAGTGTTTCACGCAAGCACGGCCAGATCAGCTCCTGTCAGTTACCTGAAAGTTTGCATTAGACACGACCAGGAGAGCTAAGGGGGACTGAGAAATGCTGTAGCTCTGAGGCTTCACTTTTTGTAATCACATATATTTAGAATAGTGATTAAATACCCATTTTGGAGGACCCCACGTCAACATCACATCGTGGCAAAACCTCTTTAATATGGAAGGAGTCCCTGACCGCTCATATAAGGGCTTAAATGGGCGAAGCCATTCCTTCCCCAGAAGAGGCAGCTTGGTCATGAAAGGAGACCTATATCCACCAAGAATTTGTCCAGAGAAAGATCATGCGATGTAGAGAAGGAGTATAATCTTGTCATTTTACATGGGATGTCCCATTGGGATGCACTGAGCCCTGAGAGGCGCTGGGTTGGGTGCTTTATGGCAGAGACCATAGCTTGGGATAGTCTGGAAAGGTCACACACCGCAAGGGAGTGAGCCTATTCCAGAGCCACCGACTGCTGACTCCTCGGCGGATGGCTTGGGACCAATGCAAAGGGCGCAGAGTGAGCTAGACTGACCGCACACTTTCTGTGACAGCGGGGGCAGGGAATAAAAAGTTGCCACTGCCTTAGGACTGGATTGTTTTGGGGCATCCTCCTTGGAAAGGGATTTAGTAAATGAGTGGAGGGGAAGGTGGGACAGAGGAGGGAAATAGCCCAGGGGGTGAGCTTTTGGTAAACCCCCGAGATGCTAAGACCTCCAGAAGAGGCAAGAACAGCACCTGCAGAAACTCAAGCTTGTGATGAGCCTTAAAATGGCATCCAAGCTCCGACACAGAAAAAGCTTGGGCTGCTGAAGGCCCTTCCCACATCCTGGGAGGGGATAGTAGCTGGATAGAAACTCTATGAGAATCCGAAAAAAAAGTTTCTCTAATAGTGCCTAAGGGGGCGAGAACCAGTGAAGGTTTGCCAACACTCTGAAACGAGCTCGCGGATCACAGTGGTCAACAAACCATACAGCAGTTAACAAGATCAGGTTCGCCACTCGTAACATAGCCTCACCTATGGTCGACCAAGTATAATTGGAGTACACATGCTGGGCATCCAATCCAAATTAAGATGAATGAGTGCAGCCCATGTTGCTGTAGAGACAGTGTCTCCAACTCCAGTCCTCAAGGGCCCACCAACAGGTCATGTTTTCAGGATCTCCTACAGAATGAACTACCCTATAATTATATCCAGCCTGTGGCAGCATAATAAATAACCTGTGCATGCTAAGGAAAGCCAGAAAACATGACCTGTATGGTGTGACCTGAGGACTGATTTGAGAAAAACTGCTCGTAGAGGTTAAGTGTGTGAATGTATCAACCTTGTCAGTCTGCTCAATACCCAAAAGCCGCACTGCGCAACAAAAGGTCTGAATGGCAAACATCCTAGAAGGGAGAAAGTCTCTTCTAAAGATGATACACAAACAGCCTCAGTTCCTGAAGACAAGGACATAACTGAACCATGCCGTGGTCTGATGACAGAGCAAAATAAACTTATTTGGTTCAGATTGTGTCCAAGCCTTGTGGTGCAAGCCGACTGGTTAAGGAGTTCAAAGCACTAGTGTGGACCTTGCCTACAGTCAAGTATGGTGGTGGGATTGTCATAGTTTGGGGTTGCATGAGTGCTGCCAGCTGTGGTGAGCTACAGTTCATTAATTTAATCATTAATATCTTTTACTTTTATATAGTGAAGCTGACCATTATCTCCACCCTTCATAACCTAGCCCCCAGGGCAAACGACCCCAAATACCCCTCCAAAATGACCGCTGCCTTACTAAAGAAAAGGTGGTGAACTAGCCAAGCATGTCTCCAACCCTAAACCCTATTGAGGGTCTGTGGGGCATCCTCAAACAGAAGGTGGAGGAGCACAAGGTTACTAACCACCTCCAGCTCTGTTATGTTGTCATGGATAAATGGAAGAGGATTCCAGTGGCTGCAATCTGTAAAGCTCTAGTGAACTCCCAGGTCGAATTTAAGTTAAAGGCAGTTGCTGGTCAGAAATTCATGTGGCCACATCAAAATATTCAACACTTGTGGGCACAATTTGTCAGTCTTCACTAAGTGGGTGTGAGTCACTTTTGTTGCCAAGTGGTTAAGAAACAATAGAATGACTTGTGTATTGAGAAATTCTGAGGGGCACACCAAATTTACACTGTATTACAAACTTTAACACTACAGACTATTTACAATTGAATCAAAGTGTGTCATATTTTCAGTTTTGTTCTCATAGAAAAGATTATAATATGATATTTAACAAAATTGAGAAGTGTCATCAACTTTTGTGAGTTTTACAGGTAGATATATTCAGCATGTTTCTCAACAAACTTTAAGGCTCCATCCACATAGTGTTTCCTTTTGGTGGTAATCCCGTAGGGTTTAAGCCGTGCAAAAAAAAACAACAAAAAACATAGTCCATATTGTGTAATGAGCATGAAAAGATAGTATACAGCTCACTGCCAGTGTTCCACCCCTGGAAGCAGTACGGACAGACTGCAAACACAGCCTCAACGGACCTTAATACGAGAAAACTGCAGCTGTTGAATATCAGATATTTAAAAAGGTAAAAAATAACTTTTTTATTTCCAGTGCATCATAAAAGCGTAAAAACGTACAAAAGGTTACTGTGAACAATCGCTAATGCGTTTCAGAAGATTACTCCATAATCATCCAATCACATTGGACTTTGTTTGCCCCATACACTGAATGTATACACATTGTGCACTGGACACAAGTGCGTCTGCTGTCGAAAGTATCAGTACGGATAGAATTTCCTCTATCATATCCCTGACCGATCTCCATGAATGGGGAGCACAAACTGTCTGTGAATGGGGTCTAATTTATACAAATATCAGGCACAAATGAACAATAAATGCCCTTTTTTTTTTATTATATTTTTTATTTATTTATAATATATATATATATATAAAATATAGATATATATATATATATATATATAATATATTATATATATAAATATATATATTCTGCTTCCAGTTTTGGGACCCAATATGTTAAAAGGGTTATCTCAGCATGCTGTTTCACAGAACCCCAGGCAATTTCAGACTCGAACTTCCTGGTTAGGCTGAAGGTGGTTCTATAGCAATGATTGGCATGTCATCTCTGCAATTCCTACCGTAGCTGATCCTTTTACAGTGACATTAGTGTAGGAGGTTTGTAAACCGTAATGCACAAGGTTACATCGTTCTAAAGGGTTAAATTTTCTTGGTAAGTAATGTAAACAAGCTCCGCTTTTCAAGATGAGGAACACAGCAGGGAGTGACATCATCCTGACCACTGCTACAGCCTGTAAGAACAGAGGTGGCCGATAACTAGGGACACTATTGTGTAAAAGCAGAAGATAAGATCTGCTCTAATTCTGAGAAGCAAAATCAGAAAAACAATGTATTTGATAAGTTTTAATTCACCTTAGCCTACATGTTTAAAGCTAATCAATGAAGCGAAAATACCCCTTGAAGGCACATGCCACAAAATATCACAGATGTCCACGATGTTATAAAGATTTTCCCATACTTTGCTTCTGTACTGTCAGACATGGCTTGAATCATCTCGACAGTTCAGCTGACAGGAGTTGTGGTGGGCATTGCTTGAAGGTCTCCTGAACTCCTTTTCATTTCATTGCTGAGGGACTACATGTGCACAGGCACCTCTCAACTTGAAATGATTTGTTTGTAGCAATTTTATTCTCTTTAAACTTCTTGTCGTGGTAGCACTTTTTATTCTCTTTAAACTTCTTGTCCCTTTTTATGTACCTTCCGACTTATGAAAAGTGATCCTGAATACTAGATATATAGACTCTGTCAACAGTGAACAGATAAATGAAAGAAAATCGATTATTCTGAAACTACAAGAATCTAAAATAAGTCATTGAAACTATAGTGCTGTTTGTCACTTTCAGCAATCCCCGTGCGGACAGGCCCAAGGCTTTTGCATGTCTGCTCTGTCCCTTATGACAACGTCTAAACCGAGGAGCAGCTGACAATAGTCTGTCATTAACATATTCATGTGAGTAGAGTATGTAGGTTTGCAGCACAACTTAGCACCACAAAAAGCATGAGCATCTTCAAGACTATAAACAAGCTACAGTAATGCTCTGTAAGATCTTTCTTATCCCAGTGGCATTGTTGAAAATATATTATCTGCTTTCTCTTTGATGAAAATTTCTTGTTAAAAAAAGATTGAAATCTCCTTCCATATCTGCCCCAGGAGAGATTTCACATCCTGACATTTAAGATATAAGAGATGACAAAGACGGCCTAAGAAGTTCCTCGTCACTCAGCTGCGTTCACATATCCGATTCTTTTATAGCTAATTCAACCTTGTTTTTTTTTTTTTATCCTGAATCTCCTTCTTCCTCCCTTTCCTCGTTTTTGAATAAAAATGCTTTTATATTTAGCTGTTGCTAAATGTAATTTTTTATCCTGATTCAAGTATATTCACTAATAATCATTGTAGCAAGATTCCCATCCGACATGTTGCTTCTTTTTCAGTTTATTAAAAACAGGATTTTTATCTGTACATCTACATTGTGGCGAGACCCTGTCTGTCACTAAGATTGTAGTAAATTGATTTTAATCTCAATAATAAAATGGCTCTTATTGTCACTGTTGTCAATATTATTTAACATGTTACAAATTCTTTGGGATGTCTGATGCAGTAACAAATATTTATTAATATAAAATGAATGTCTGTGGACAGTGCGAAAGTGCCTAAAATACACATTCACCCCTCCTCTGGACTTTTCATGCACTAATGTTAACCACCTTGAAACCATGTGGAATTAAGCTATGTTAACATTTGATTTCTATTGGGGCCTGTTTGGAGTCCTGTCACTTTTGACAGCTCTACATGCAGCATTATTATGCTTGTCATAATGATTGAAATCTTGATGAAGCCTGATGTAAACCTAATAAGTCATAGGTTCTAGCCACTGCAGGCGCATTTGAATCCTTTTTGTATAAATCTAGCTGCATTTATACAATTTCATTTTTAGTCCCCTCATACATGGAAGCACAACGCCAGTGTGGTTTAGCACTATGTCACCTTTGCAGAGAGAAAGAGAGTGGGGAAAAAGTGGGTGTGTATGAGTGATGGGGGTGTGTGTCGGGATGGGGGGGTGCGTGTCGGGATGGGGGGGGTGTGTGTGTTCGGTATGGGGTGGATGTTGTGTGTCGTCGAAGGGGGTTGTGTGTGTCGGATGGGGGGTGTGTGTGTCGGGATGGGGGGGTGTGTGTGTCGGGATGGCGGGGGGTGTGTGTCGGGATGGGGGGGTGTGGGGTTTGGGATTGAGGTGCCATCACTTTGTAAGATGGGAATACCATGACCAAGATCTGCTGAAATAGCTAAATATATATACAGGTTTATGGTTAATTGTATATAGAACACCTTTCCTTTCTTATTTTTATTCAAAGTGTTTAAAGTCATTTTTTTTCTTTAGAACATCCATAAGCCTGAAAATTCAGTCACTATGAAGACAAAATAATGCTTGAGACTCATGACCTCATTACTAGTACAGTACCAGTTACATGGACTGCATACTACATTTGTTCCCTAGAGTTAATTTGTCCACCAGAAAAAGACATCCGACGTAAACCGAAATGTCACAGAGGGGTGCATTAGTCAGATGAAAATAAAGTATTGTTTTGGCTTCCATATTTCTGATAAACGCCAGAATACTGCAAAAAGTTAGATAAATGTATATGAATACCAATAGTCTGTAAGTTATATTTAAATAAGTTCAAGAGAAAAGTGCTAGGGCTCTCCACCACTTACTGTATGTAGTGTTCCTCAAATCACTTCTTATTTACCCAGCCTTGCAAAATGAGTAGAAGTAGATCCAAGCCAGCTACTCCTCTACAGACTGCTCTCTCGGGTTGTTTACCCTTCACTAGTACAGAGCAGAGTTTTGGCTCTCTGGGCTAGAGGATTTAGGCAGCGCACAAAAGGGGTAAAGTTCCTTATTAGACACACCACTAGATAATGTTATCCCTTTTGAGTTAAGTCTAAAGTTTCTTTCCCACTCTTATCTGCACTGATGAGGGACGGTTACACTGAAAGGGCTGTGTGTAGATGAGTACTTGACTTTGCTTTCCTAACACATTGTATGGCTCAGTGATTGGATGCAACTAGAGGAATGCTATATGTAATATGTGGCACAGACTCCTAGCTCTTTTCCCTTGAGCTTATTTAAATAGATTTAAATCATCGTAAAGTGATCATGACGTCTCTTAAAGTTATACAAATAATAAACATACAACAGTGGATTGTTCCTATACAATGCAGACAACCTCATACACTGCACTTTCTTCCTCCCCAACCCCTTGCAAGCTCCTTCAAGTTCCCTGTCATCAGAATACAAGTGCAAACCCACAAGCAAGATTCAGCTCCAGTCAGTGTACTGGTCGTGTCCTAAAGTAAACTTTCAGGAAACGAAGGGGACTGAGCAATGCTGTAGGCTTTAAGATACTACACTTTTGTGATCACATATTATTTAGAAAAGTATTAACCCTTTTTGGATGATCCCACGTCAACATTACATTATCGCAAAACCCCTTTAAGGAAATTAATCATGGGGAAAAGAGTTATAAACATGAACTTTTTAGCCATGAGGAATGAAAATACTACATACATATTATACACATAGGGCCACACAGTGTTGCTTGTTTTACAGGCAGCACTTTCATGTCAAGGTGAAGGAGGGTGCCAGGACAAAGATGGTGCACCGGACATATCATCAAAGTCAGATAACCAGCATTAGCGTGCTATTATTTCACACTTGAACAAGTAGAGCGTGGAAAGTTACAATTTTATTATATCTTCCATGTCATCAAAAAAAATCAGGTCCACTGTGTCACATTACATAATGAATGTATCATCGTTTCGAGAAGTAGTCCTTCAGGCTGTACGAATGGATGAAATGACGCAAGTAGTTTGCAGTGACACTAAAATGGTTACTAAATGAGCCCATGTTCTAGTGGTGTCATTATATACATTTAGGAGATGGAAGATGCCATAAAATTATGATTTTTTTTTTTTTGTTCCCCATATTGCTTGGAGTGCCAACCATGTTAATGTGCTGGTTGTACGACTAACAAAGTGCAACCGAATTGTTACCAAAAAGTACATTGGTTTATTTGCAATAAGCTTTTGAAGCTTTGTAAAGGTGAATAGAATGCAGCACAATAAACTAATCTACCAAATATACTGGAGTATAATCCAGAGTTTCTTCCAGCACAAAAAATATCTGAAAAATCCCACACGGCTTATACTCAAATCACAAGTGCCCTGGCGCTCGGGCGCTGCGTTTGCCCTTTCGCCACAGGGATGCTTCAGCTTTATCGACAGCAACCCTAGGGAGCGCATCATAACTGAAGGCCTAGTACAGCCGAAAACCGCCGTCCAGGCACTGGAGGGGCGGGTGGTCCGTGCCGCTGTCGCTATCTCTTTCACTTTATGCGATGCTTCCGGAGCGCATACAGGTGAGGAGATACCACTGCGGGCAGAGAGCAGCGCTCCCTGCACCGAAGTGGACTGCCGGGCGGCTGCACACTTGCGGCTTGTCTGGCGTTTCCCCTGCACACGCAGCTGATTCATCACGCATGCCATTCGCTGCCAGTTGACATCAACCGCCTGTAACCAAGAAGATGGGGAGGAGAGCGCTGCGGGAGGTCGTATCATCGGACACGGAAAGTGTTTTTATATAAAACCTCTGCCTAGGGGACCTATACCCAGCACTATAGCCTGCCTAGGGGAACATATACCTGCCGATAGCCTGCCTAGGGGAACTAAAAACCTGCCGAACTGCCCCAGCCTAGTGGAACTATAAAACCTTCCTAAAAGCCTTCCTAGGGACCTTATACCTGCCGAGAAAGCCTGCCTATGGGAACTTATACTGCGATAGTCCTTCCAAGTGGAACGTTAAACGCTGGCCAATAACGACCTATACCTGCCTATAACCTACCTAGGGGGACCTATACCTGCCTATAATCTGCCTAGGGGACGCTTATACCTGACTAAAACTGCTCAAGACGACTATAACCTCCTATAACGACCTATATCAGTCTATAACCGTGCCTATGGAGACATAAACTTCCTATACCTGCTCTATGGGTGACATTAAACTGCCTATATCTCCTATGTAATTTTGATTAGTATCTATTTTTATTTTACAAACATCACCAGTATCCTGGCTGCGTTATCCCCACCCTACAGGTCATAACTCTAGTCAATCAAGCATTCCGTTTATGTGGCAAATTAGGTGCCACTGCTTAAACTTTGGGTCGGCTTAAACCTTGAGTATAAACGTACTTTATAAGTGAATTGATTTAAACATATCTGTTCACCTCTCCTATCATTCATTTTATATACACATCTCGAGCTCATTACCTAGATCTAAGGTATGTTGCAGTTTCCTCCTAAGGCCCTGTTCACACGGCTTATTCACGCCGGATTTGCGACCGGATTGCACTTCCGCAATTCCGGCTGAATAGGTGCGGGGTCTCGTCCCGCCGCGTCCCCATAGAGCTGCCATTATCCACGGCGCGTATTGCACCTGGATAATGTTCATGTCACTTCACCCCGCCCTGAGGATTCGCCGAGCCGGTAGGAAGCGCCGGAATCCAACTGTTCTCTAAGAGAACAGTGATTACTGTAATTACACCGCCGTGATATGCGCCCGTACTGCAGCGCAAATCCGGCGCGGAGAACGGCGCCAATCCGCCGCGAAATAAGCCATGTGAACACGGCCTTATTCCTCCTGAATATCAATGAATACATTTGACAAGAAAATGGGAACACCTGATGGTTAAAGATTAATGTCACAGTCCAATCAATATAGTGTTTCTAATATAGAGATTGAAATCTACTCTTGTTCACACAGCACAAGTTAACCAATCTATATGTAACAATTTAAAGGGGTCGTCCAGCATTAGAAAATCATGGCTGTTTGGTTTTTGAAAAAAAAAAAAAAAATTTCTACAACTACACATGGGTTGTCTGGTATTTTGGTTCTGCAGCTCTTCTCCTTTTGGAGTGAATGGTGGTGAGCTGCAACACCAGGCTTGTTCTTCTAATTCTAGACAACCATTATAATAAGGACCGGATGTAATACACCGTTTTAGTTTAAACTGTCCTTTAAAAAAAAAACAATAGGTGTGAGCCACCCTCTATGATGGCGATCGAGACTTCCTATATTTTATCATTTAAGTGGAATTCCCATCAACATTGCTTGGCTTGAAACAAGAAGGCAAAGATGAATAAAGATTGCTGTTCTGATTTTCCTTCATTTCAGAGTTAAAGCAGTTCTTATTTCCTGCTTGTTTACAGGTTTCCTAGTTTGCCGACCACCTTTCCTTGCTCAAGCAGCCTTGGGCTGGATGGTGATGTCACTCCCTGCCGTGTCTTCTCAGCAAGACAGGAACTTTTTTCGGTTTCTTATTGAGAAATTATAACCCTGCTGTAAAAACCCACTCCATCAGAAATGTCCCTCTAACAGGCTCAAGCTTTGAATAGCACAGCTGGGATGTCAGTCACTATTTATAGAACTACTCCCAGCCTGAACAGGAAGTGGGAGCCTGAAGCTGGTTGTGAAGATCAGGCTCTGTGAATCTGATGGGCAAACTCCTTAGTGTTTGGTTCTGTAAAGGGAATACAATTTGCGTTCTCTTGAGAAAATGAGATATAACCCCTTTTTAAAGCCATGTGAAATTCTCACACCCTATTGAAAATAATTGCATAAAAAGCTGAAACATTAGGTAGACTGGGGCAAATATATGAATACTGTCTTATACTTAGATTACGATAGTCTAAAAAAATGTGCCAGATTTATCAGTGTTGATCAAGTTGGTGCATGTTTAGACAGTACAATCTTAGACTAAACAATTAGTTGGTTTAGTTTATTCCACTATTTGCAACAAAATTTGTGGCGTACAACATTGCACGCAAAAACAATGTGTGCCCTTTTCATGAGGCCACACCCCTTGAATGTTTGGCTCACAATGGTCTAAAACTGTTCAAAAGATACATAATGAATGTTAGCACAGTGCTCACAACAGTTGACTGAATAATACCATAACACCGACGAACCCACATATCACCAACACATAGTTACAGAAAATCACCACAACACCACGACACATCACCAACACATAGTGGACTGAATAATACCTCCACACCACGAACACATATCACCACCACATAGTGACTGAATAATATCACAGCACCACAACCACATAGTGACTGAATAATACCATTACAGATCACCACCACACAGCAGACTGAGATAATACCACCCATAAGTGACTTGAATAAGACCGCCGACGTATCACCACACCCACCTACATAGTCGAGACTGAAATAAACCACAACGCCACGTATCACCCACCACATAGCTGGACTGAATAATACCACAACACCACACTCACCACCGCATATGACCTGAATAATACCACAACATCACCATCTCTCAACCACACCCCACATAGTGACTTAATAATACACCACAGAACCATTACTTAAATATAAATCCATTTACACTTTGCACACATATCAGAGATAATTTCAGGACATTTAGTGACTCAATCGAGGTGACGTTTCTTTTCTCCGAAGAGTTCGATCACATTCCTGTTACTATTCTCATCCTGTCACAACCTTCATGCTGACGTCTCTCAACCAATACTCATCCCTGCAGATTTTTGACACAAATATAAAACTTAGAATCCTCAACTTTTCAGCAACTCCTACTTATAGGTATATATTCCCACATTATGGCAGTTATAGTAGATATTGTCCCCTTAGGCAGTATATCGATGGCTCCCCACAAAAGGCAAAATATAGTAATAAAAGTAATAACATTAATACTTACCTTACCTCTTTCGTCATCACGCCGCCGTCCATCGCTATGGAACTCCTCCGGCAGATCCAACGCCCGGCACAGGCTACTGGCAGCGCGGGGCCGAGGAGATGTGCAGCGTTCGCAATGATTTAACTACCATCGCTTCGCTGCACATAGAGAGCACCATCCAGTGCCCGTGCCGCGGACCCTCATCGCTAAAGGTCCCCTACCTCGGAAGGCCCCAGGTCCACAACAGTACCTCGGATGCAGAGCCCTCCACAATAAAATTATAAAATTAAAATAAGCGCGGCTACTGGGTCACAGATGCAGTAGCTGCCAGCAAAGATGGCTCTGGGTGCCACCTTTGGCACGCGTGCCATAGGTTCGCCACTGCTGTCCTATATTATGAGGATTACACGTAAAACAATCATTTAATTTGGTGTCTAAAAAACTAGGTTCTATGGTGTTGTGTTTTTTTTTTTTTGTTTTTTTTTTGTGTCTAGTATATTAAAAACCGCATAAAATTGTTTACCCCCCACCTGGCCTAAATTTCTCCTCACTACCGACATATTTTACAGTGATGCTCAGAGCCAGTTTTATATCGTTTTGGACCATATGCTATGACATCTCATTATTTTCTTCTGGTTTTACATAAGATTACAGATCACTCTGGCATTTTGTTGCTTGACAAATTCATCTCTACGTGATAATTTTGTTTAATAATCTGTCCCTGTTTCCGATAGTTTATTTAAAGAAGAAACCATCTATTCTGCACAAAATATGAATGTGACCGTCCTTTACATGAAAGTACTTTTTCAAATGCTTCACTGGTAGACTGAGTGCAAATTTTGTTAAAATATAAGTATTCTAATCTTGTATTTATTTCTCTCTGACTGCTCTGCTGTTGAGCAACATTATGCAGGGTTGCAGCCTTTCTTCATTTGATGTAGATGACTGTTCCCGGTACTCCTGCCCTTGCCTTGCTACTTTGCAGCACAATAGAAGTGATTTCATTTCTCCTCATTGCATGCTTTCATTACCTCCTCTTGTCACAGCAGGGTGTGCTGCGCATTCAGTTTTTCTCTTGCTGATGATGGCCATGAATTGCAATAATTTGCCAACACAAGTGATTTTTTTTATGCTGTTATCGGTTAAGAAATAAGATTGGGGAGGAATGATTTAAAATGGAAAAAAATTGTGTTGACTCGCAATGTTGGCACCTTGCGTTCCTGCTGTTTTCATTGTGGAGCATACTGAAAGCTTTCTGAGAACACTGGCATAATCTACTGTATATGTTCAATATCTCATCTTTGTTATGCAAGTCTTGGTCAGTGAGCTATAATACCCACAGTTTCTGAGCTGATAAATCATATGGGGCATATATACATTATAACGATTTGATTTCCTCTCCTGCCAGGGTTTGTTCAAGTGCAATCCAGTAGGAGGTAATGAAATTGTTATACTGATTTAAGTCCATGGATGAATGTACATTTGAAAAGCATCTTATTACGTTTAAATGAGAAATCAATTCTGACATTGTGTCTACAAGTCTGCACATGCTTAGTGAATACCGGAGGCCCAGAGACTGAATGATTCCTCACTTTGCTGCCATTGAAAAACAATAGCTGGCTTTTAAAAAGATTGTGGAAAAATTTGCAGGTATTATAATTCCAATTCTGAGAAGCTGATTGTTCGCGTTATAGTATACAGATTATAGAAAACGGTGGAATGTTTAATTGATTTATTTCAGCAATTGATCGGTTTTACAGACTGGTGTGAACATATACAGTACACTCTACAAATTCAGTTGTCTTATTCATTTTTATAGCACTGTTCTATTCCACAGCTCTGTACAGAGATTGTCATCGTTCATGATTATACCTGTCCTCAATGAGGCTCATAATCTACATCTAAAAATTAACTCCTTAATTATATTTAACCCCTTACCGACAATTGATTTAAACATACGTAAAGATCGGGTAGGGGTTCCTGCAAATTTACGTATGGGTACGTCATGGAGATCATGCAAGCTCACAAGCGGAGCTCGCAAGATCGCGGTATAGAACCAGCGGTATATTATTTTTTTACCACTGGCCATTCCAGTAGCTGCATCACACCCGCCGCGGTGGAAATAAACCTTCCCTATCAGGGATATTGCCATAGTTGAAGGTACAGAGCAGGATTGAGCTCCTCCTGCCTGTGATCGTCACAGTATGCGGCACCCTGCGCCGCTACTGGTCTCCTGCCTGACAGCCCTGCATGGTGGGCATGGTAATTGACAGTTGGCATGGATACCAGTATGCAGCAGCAATGCTGTGTACTGGTCTCCCTTGTAACATCGATCTGAATATCACTGATACATGTCCCCCTATGGGGATAAAGTGAAAAAAAAATGTGAGAAAGTAAAAAAAAAAAAGTAAAACACGAAAAATAAAATAACACGTACACCGCCCTTTTCCTCTTTGCAATCGCCCCCCCCCCAAAAAAAAAAACCAAAAACAACGTGCCCTATAAATGTCATGTTATCTAACTCGCAAGGTGAACGTCGTAAAAAAAGTCACAGAATTGCGTTTTTTATTTTTTGTTTGTCCTGCAGCACATAAAATGGAATAAAAAGCGATAAAAACTCCTATAAACACCAAAAGGGTGCTAATTAAAATGTCTGTTCATCCCGCAAAAAAAAAGCCCTAACATAGCTCTGTATACAGAAAAATAAAAAAGGTATTGGTGTCAGAAGATAGCGATGCATAAATACTTTTATACAACAAAAACTTTTTTTTTTTTTTTTAAGTGCTTCCACATAAACTATATAAATTGGGTGTCCCTATAATCGACTCAACCAGGGGAGTGAAATGAACTTTTCACTGATACTGCACGGGGAGCGCTGTTATAAGTTAAAATCTACTTTTGGGATTGTAGTGTTTTCTTCACCCTGCCTCTCTATCCAAAGAACTGCTTTAAAAAAAGCATCAAAAGTTCTTGACCACTTCACCCCCAAAAATACCAATAAAAAATGTCAAATCATCCCGCAAAAAACAAGCCCCTACACATCTCCGAACACAGAAAAATAAAAGTTATGGCTCTCAGACTATGGCGATGCAAAAACATGTCTTTCTTTTTGAATAAGTGTTTTTATTGTAGTAATCAAGCATTAAAACATGAAAAATAAATATACAAGTTGGGGTATCGCTGTTATCCCGTATTGACCTGCAGATGTAAAGTTATCAATAACAAATAAATTTTATACTGCACAGTGACCTCTGTAAAAAATTAAAATAAAAAAACACTACCATGATTGCTTTTTTTTTTCAAATGCCTCATAAAAACCTTAAAGTGTCATATGAACCCCATTATATCATTATCAATATTTTATTGATTATAATAAAATATTGATATTTTAAGACATCAACTCATCCCGCCATAAACAATCTCATCGTAAGCTCCATATACAGAAAAATAAAAAAAAGTTATGGTTGCCAGACTGACAACATAAAAATACAATTTTTTTTATAAACTCATTTCTATTGTGTAAAAGTAATAAAACTGTATAAAATTTATATCCTTGTAATTATACCGACCCACATAGTAAAGTTATCCTGTCATTTATCCCTCACGGCGAACGCTGTAAAAATGAAGCCCAAAAAACAATAGCAGAACTGCATCAAAAATATTTTTTTTCATTTTCAGAGCCCAACACTAAAAAATGTATGAAACACCTGTGGGGTCGATATACTCGCTGCACCCCTGGATATGTTCCTTTAAGGGGTGTATTTTCCAATATGGGGTCTTTTTATGGGAGTTTATTAAGTTTTAGCACCTTAGGGTGTCCGCAAACCTAAAAACGCGCCTAAATAAAATTGTAATGAAAATTGTGGTTGAGCCAAATAGCGCACTAGGGCCACATATGGGATATCTCTGATAACGGCAGAATCTGGGGGCTCAATTTTGAGTTTCATTTACATGATCACATCTACTGTGTTCCAGTGAATAATGGATACAAATTAAAAATCCGCCAAAAAAAAGTGAAAATTTTATAATTTCACCTCCAGTTTGCTTTAATTTCTGTGAAATACCTAAAGGGCTAACAAACATCCTAAATGCTTTTTTAAATACTTTAAGGGGTCTAGTTACTTACATGGGGTCATTTATGGGGGTATCTAACGTACAGGCCCCTCAAAGCCACATCAGAACTGGACTGGTCCCTAAAAAAAAAAAAAAAAAAAAAAAAAAAAATCTACTTTTGCTAATTTTCTTGGCAATGTGTAAAATTACTACTAAACTACTAAAACTTAAAAAATGATGCCAACCTCCTGTAGACATTTGGTAGATGCTAGTTATAAACTATTTTTGGGAAAGGGAATAACGGGAGGGGGGAAAAGCACGCAGGAAAAATTTTTGGGAAATTTGAAAGTGTCAAATTTTTCCCAAAGGGGCAACCCAATATTGTGATATTTTTCACAAATAAAAAAAGGATTGATGGACCGAAATTTCTTACGGGACTTAAAGCTCAATGTTCAAGGGAAAAAAAAAAACGCTTTGGAAAATTTTAACAAAGGGTAGGTAAGTGTAAAAAGTTATTTCTCTCATAAAATGACACGTCCAGATTTTTTAAAAACCGGCCTTGTCAGGGGAAGGCTAAAACTGGCTCCACGGGAAAAAGGGGGTTTTAAAAATTTGGGGGTGTGGGGGGAACCCGAGTACCCGGGGGGAAACCCACAGAAACCCCGGGGGGACATTCCCAAACCCTTTCCCCCACAAGGGTTTTTTTGGGATTTAAGCCCCGGTTCCCCCCACTGCAAAATTTATAACCACCCGGGCCCCCCATGTTGTCAGTGTTTCTGTTCTCCTCTTTAAGGTTTTTTTTATTTTTTATCGACTCAAGGAAAAACCATTTGCTAAATTGTAAATGTGATTTATTGATTGGAACTAAGCATTTGCAACTCCTCGTTGATGGATTTTCCTTTTTCCCAAAAATAATAAACAATTTACTTTAAAAAAAAGGGGGGGGGGGGGGGGGGGGGGGGGGGGTAATGGACAAAAAGGGGCCCTGGGGTTACACGGCTTTTTTTCCCCACGGATATTTTTTGGGGGCCCCTAAATTGAGCGGACAAACCCCGTGAAAAATGGGGGGGACCGGGGGGGGGGGCCCGACGCGGCGGGGGCCCCCGCTCCCGGGCCCCCTAACAATGCAAAGGGGTTTTCGGGGCCTTTCCGCCCTAAATAAAGTCATGTTCCCCCCTTTTTCCCCCCGGGCGGATTTGCCGACCGGGGAGGACGCCGGGAACCACGTTTTCACAATGAGAGCAGTGGGAAATTTCCGGTAATACTCCGACGGATTGGCCCGTATTAACGCAAAACAGCGCGAATACGGCCCAATCCGTCGGCAAATAAGGCCCCCCTGGGAAAGGGCCCAAAATTATTTCCTTTTTACAAGTATACCTTAAAAAAACCCCAATACCAAAATTTAAGCCTTGGGGCCCTTTTTTGGAATTTAAAATGTTAAGGGTTTTTGTTGGGGAAGGGGCCCGTAAAACCTTTTCTTGACTTAGCTCTAGGTAAAAACCAACCAGTTTTGCCTGGTCACTTTTTTTTAAAAACATTTTCCCTTTCAAATTGGGGAACATTTTTGGGGAGCCCCAAAAGGGCCCTCATTTTAATTTAGGGAAAAAATTTTTACTCCCAAAAAGAAAGTGCAAATTTATAATGTAGCTGTTGGGCCTTTTACCCAACTAAAACCCCACCCCCCCCCAGTCAAAAAAAAATTGCCAAATGGGAACCCGCCTTTTTAAAATGGGCCCTTTTGTCCCTTTTAATTGGGATCTTTAAAATATCTAAAAAGGGGACATACCCTTTTTGTTCAAAAATAATAGTGTGGTTTTTAAAAACATAAGCTAAGCCCCAAAGGGGGAAAAATGTATGAAAGGGGTGCACCAGTTGTCTTCGTCCTTTCAGCCCAAAAACGCGGCACTATTTTCTAATTTTAAATCCGCCCGTCCCCCTATTACGCGTGTTATCGGGGCGGGGGCCCCCGGGGTAACCCTTCCAAAAGGGGTTTTGGCACCAACCAAAACCGTATTGGGGGAATTTAAATTTAGATGGAAAGGGCAGCAAAACTAGTTTAAAAGTGGGTCTACCTGACCCTGAGTTGCCGTTTTTGGGGGCCCCGAAAGCGCCTAATTTTTATCCTGCCAAAAAAAACAAGTTATAAAATTTAGGCGCATTCTATGCTATTAAGGGGCCCAAATAAAATTGAATTACCTGGCACCAAAATTTATGTCGCCAAAGGGCCCTTTTTAATCAGTTTTTTTTTCCAAAGCTTTTGGGAAAAATTTCACACCCGTTTTCTAAAAAAGATCATGAGAAATGTATTAATTAAATTTAAATACCCTAAAAAAAGGGTAACAAAAAAAAAAACCTTGGGGGGTGTTCCAGCAAAAAGGCATGGTTTTTACCCTTGTCCTTTACAAACCCAAGATATGTCTCTTTTTTAGTTTTAGCTTTCCTTGGGGAAAACAGTAAACCCCAATATTTTTGTTGTATTTAAAAAACAGTTTTTTTAAAATTTTTAAAGGGGAAATGCCCTTTACCATCTAGTTGCATAAGTCAACCAATTCGGTACGTCAATTGTTCTTCCAGCCCAGGAAGCTTTGACTACATCCCACAATTTGCATTTGTCGGATTAAGGTCCGGGGCTTGGGCTGGCCACTCCATAACCTCACTTTTGTTGGACTGGAAGATTTTGCTCATTTACTGTTGTGTTTAGGGTCGTTGTCCTGTTCAAAAACCTATTTCAAGGGCATTTTCTCTTCACCGTAAGGCAACATGACCTCTTCAACATGATATATGCAAACTGGTCCATACCCCGGAAATGGAAATGGGGCCCCGGCACCATGAAAGAAACCCCATAAAAGGAGCTTGCCCACCATCTTCACTGCTTCAAGGGACGTACGGGACCCAAAAAAAACCCATTCTCCTTTTCTCTTTGGCAAATTGTATCCGCTTCTGCCATGTCTCTTTTGTAACATTTGGGTTTTGTGGGGACTTTTTGCAAACAATTAGCTTCAACAGCGTCTTCAACTGTCTTTGTACTCCAGTAACTGAGACGTTTTTGATCATCCGGGAACTGTTCTTTGGCAGCCTTTGCCTTTTTGGCTATTGTTCCATCCATTCGAATGGTCGTTTCCTTTTTTCCCCAGTCCTGGTTTTGCTTTCTATTTTAAAACATGGATATAAATTTTTTTCTGAAAAAACCCTTGCTGCCCTTTAGAATTTTTCCCTTTCCAAACCACTTTAAAACAATTTTCGCTGTTCCCTTCTGAAATGTCTTGAACAAACCCCCATTTCTCACTTTTAAGAAAATGCATGTACACATGTGCTGGGGTTTACCCTTTAATAAGGGCACCTGAACTCATTTTCTTTACAGAATAATTGACCTCACTAATTGAACTCCACACTGCACATTTTGACACCTCCCCTTTCAAAAAATTATTCAAACCAAAAGACCCAAAAAACATGCAGACCATGAATGCGGGGCTGTTTGTTTTCTAAGAATCCGCCCCGGTAAAATTTTTAACATTGGTAATATAATTTTTAAAAAAAACAGGGATAAACTGGTTAGTCATATTTGGACGGGAAAAAAATTTTGAACATTACTGTACAACGTACAGTATATGCAATGTTTCAGATAAAATTTTTGCTTTTGTCAGGGGCTTGACAAAGGCTAGATTTTGGCCAAAACATTACTTAGACTGTTTTGCTGTATGTCCACTTTGCTCCTTTTTATTTTGGTCTTTTCAGCTGCTCAAAAACATATTGATGTCCAAAGTCTTTGAACACAATTAAGCTTGATCAGTATTAAGAAAAACATTTGTGGTCTACGATCATGTTTGTTACTAAAGCCTGCTCTCCATTATACAGAATATGTTGTTGGATACCTACTAAATTTGTTAGGCTCCATAGACATATAGGTTGTTGGTGCTGTTCTAGCATATTTGGATACCACACAACCTGGGTTAACCCATTATAAATCTTGACCCATCACAATGAACTCCATTTGGCGGCCTTGTGGGTTTCCCTTTGTAATAAATGTGAACAAGCCTTAAATGGCTGTTTTTCCAAGCCAGTTATAAGTGTCTCATGAGTAAAAGGGGGCCTGCAAACCTTGTCTTGAAATTATTCCGGGAAAACCCAAAAGTTTTTCAAAATAACAATGCTTTCAATTATTTTGTGTTATTACCGAGCTATAGTGTAAATTACCTGCTCGAAGCATAACACTAAAAAAAAAGCAAAAACGGGGTCTCTGGGAATTGGATTTTAAAATGGCTTAAAGGGGTTTTTCTGACAAAGATTGGATTTTTTAAATTTAAAAGATTTTTAAAAAACAAAGGGCTTTTCAAAAATGTTCATTACAATTCCTACTGACTTTAGTTTTCCCGTTTTGGTCATCAGCCCAAAAAATCAGCCAAACCGTTGATCTTTATCTCATGGGTGCCCGGGCTGATGATATCACCTTTAAAGGTCAGGTCAGGCAACGAGCCCCTCCAGAAAAAATGCTTCTGTAGTGGAGGGGGGGGGAGGGCTCTGGCTTCTGTGCCCTGTGCTGCCTGGATTAACACTGTGTGCCTGCTTCCTCCTGTTCTCTACACCGATGAGGAGAGCAGGGGTTTGGGGGCTGATCAATATGATGTGACAGCAGTGACCCTGTGTGTTACTATAATCATGGGTCTGGGAGCTGTGACTATACTAATAGAACAGATCAGGGGGCATGTGAACGCTTCATGGGTCTGCTGTACTAGTGACACATCCTGAGTATAGTAAAAACTTTACAGCTCCCTGTGTCCTGTTCTTACAGGGTCTGTTTGTTGCTGGAGATGTGGAGGTTTGTATGCTAAGCAGGGGGTATAGGAACACTTGCATCCCCCCTGCTCTGCTATTAGCAATCACAGCCTCACAGAACTCTCCACACTCATAGGTCAGCCCTCTCTCTGCTGTCTCTTGACTGTGGAGAAGATCAGCAAGAGCCTGAAGCAGACCTAGGCAGGCACACTCGGGGTTAACCCTGGCAGCAAACCCCCCCCCCCCCTCCCCTCCTGCTGTATAGAAGTTAGCGAGGAGAGCTTTCTGTGTGCTGAGGGGAGGGGGGAAGAGGGAGGAGAAGAGGCAAACAAGAAGCACACCACTGGATTAAAAAATCCTTTGCTCCAGACACATTTAAGCAGGCTGAAAGCTTGTAATGAGACAACTCCTTTAATTCCTTTGCTATCATTCTGCTTGCTAAGCAATATTTGTGCTGCTGCATTTTAGCAGGCACCACTCCCAGAAGCTGAAACACATCATCACTAGGCTTATGTGTAGAGCTGTTGATTTTCTCTTAAAAGCAAATGACTGGTGGTGTTCATTGAGATTTGTTGTATGACATTGACAATTCTGTTATGTGCTCCTTAACCACAGACAACTAATGTACACTTTGTCAATTAGGAGCAGATGAGGGAATTGGGAATGCCCATGCAGCACATCTGTGATAGAAAGGCTTTCCCCTAGAGGAATATGCTCATTTTACAAGCTGAATAGTAATTTCTGTTGTCCACTGTGTTGGTTGGCTGGCACCATTAAATTGCAGATTGTTGTACCACAACCATTACAGAGCCCTGTACATGGGCCGAAAGAAGGTTTGTGCCTGATTATCATCATTTGTGAGCAGCACATCAGCCCAAATGAATAGGAAATATGCTGCCAAAAGTAATGAAAATGAACAGCCTTGTGACAGACCCTGTGATAAGTGATTTTGTGGGGCTGTTGAACCTCTAGTAATTGACTCCTTTTTTTTTTTATTTTTTTTATTTTTTAGGGACTTCTACCATCTTGCAATAACTCACTAAGGCTCCTAGGGATATGTTCACACGGCTGATTTGGACGCTGAAATTTCAGTGTCCAAAATGGCGTCAAGGGCAAAAACCACGCCGAGATTTTGAAATTCTCCATTGATTCCTATGGGGATTTTTAGCGTTGAAAATGCTTCAAGAATTGACATGACCCTTCTTTTTCAGCGCCCATAACGGCTTCCAAAGAAGCACCTAAAACACGGGTGAAAACCTCGTCCTGTGTGAAATACAACTCTGTTTTACATAGGAATATATTGCCTGATGTTAATGGTTAACGATCTGACCGGTTCATAAATAATTGGTTAGCTGTATCTGGTTTATTAAATTTAGCAGCATCTGTGCCTTTTACTATATTATTATGACCGGGGTGGATTTGGCCTGCTATCAACTTCCCATGCAGTATTGTAGTGTTATAGGCGACAATTAAAAGGAATAGATGACCATGGCACGAAGAAAGCTATACTTGCCTTTTCTTATAGACCCCCTGGTTCACAGCATGCAAAGGATTGTGTTCCTTAGACTGCCACATGTTTGCCCTTCATGTCAGTAAGACTACATGATCTGAGATGATACACATTTTGTGTCCTATAAGGCACATTGTATAGATCATTGAAGTCCTCAAGAGATGCACTTCTGGTTCTTTCTATTTTCTACAATGGGTCATTGTATGTCATTGGTGGTCACATAAATGTTCTTATTTAATAAATTCTTTGAAATGGTCTTGACACCAAAGCCTCCTGTCTTGATGCATTAGCCATCATTGGTTTGTCTATAGGTTAACATGTGCATTGCTTGAACACGAAAAGCTGCATGACTTTTAAAAATTGCAATTATTATATTTTTATTTTTACCGTAAATGATCATGTCTGAAAATAAAAGCCTCTTGATTCAAAAGAGCACTCCTAATAGATTAGGGTAACCCTCCCACAGTAAATTGAGTAAATCATTTATTACAGGAGGTTTTCTCCACAGCAACATGTTAAGAAGTGGTTGACAGGGAGTCTACCTATGGTTCAGTGATGTCACCTGCTTTACAATTAAAACTGGCAGTCTGGCAAAACTTATTTTGATGTGTTTTTTGTAAAAAATCAATCATTTACTTTAAGATATTTAAAAGCTATTTCTTTTCTTGTCTTGCTTTAGAGTCCACTGGCACTCTGTATGAAGTCCTGTCGTCCATTGACTCTGGTAAAGGTATTTCTATGAACCCCACAAGCCAGTACACTTCATCTTCTTCCACGATTGACCCGGTGAGTGTGGTCATCCATCGGATTCTTATTTCTTACAGATTTCAAATGCATGCACCAAGGAAATTAAGTAACGACTTGTTCAGCATTTACCAACATTGCCTCAGTAAAATGCTTAAAATTGCATCTTGATTTGTTTCTTTGGATTTTATTTGGAAACTATAAAGAAACCATATAAAATGCATTGTCCTTCTAGCGATCATGCATTTTAGACAGCCCCTTTTGTTGCCCCATTTCTCAGATTTAGCCAAATGGAACAGCTGTTTGTCATATAATTCATTAAGGGTGCTTTCACATGGTGCGTTTTTGATGCATTTTTTTTATACGTTTTTTATGCAGCAATGTACAGCATTTAATTTCTGTGCCTTCCAGCACCCTGGTTACATCGTCTGGGAGATAGGGTGTCATGTATATTCAGGGTAATATACAATTGCTCCCTTTTGATGACCATGTATTATATTGAGCCTCAATATTAATATGTTTATTGCCCCGTTTTACATTGCCAAACCGTGGCCCGGTACTCGTATCTCCAATTTTGGGGCTGCGGGTTCTTTGGCTCTCCTAACAGAAAGTCTGACCGGGGAGATAGTTAGTTGGACAGCCCGAGAGGTGGGGTGGCGTGTATTGCATTGGGGTTATTATTTCTGTAGCAGATTATAGTTTACATGAAGTTCCAACATATACTTACCTTTGTTTTATTTTTATTTATTACATTATTTCATGCTCCTGTCATTATAGCTAGATTCTTCTTTATTTCTGAGCGCGGCGCCGGGATGTGGCGCCTGTGCAGTAAATGGCTCATCTGTGTCAGTATGACGTGGTGTGAGTTCTACTGCACCCGCGTCCCTCTGGTTAGTTGCGCTTGCGCATTACAACCTTGGAGACACCGAGACAGTGCATGGCCGGATCCTTCAGTTCAATTAGTAAGCAGCTGCTTTTTTGATTATAATCACATTATTACACACTATACTGACATTCATATGATATAATTCATGTTATATAAATGATCTTATCACTTAGGATGATTTGTAATACCTTGACATATGCAATTTTTTCACTTATATATTAACGTGTTTACACATCTCTTTTCTTATGTATGTTTCACTATATTTTATTGATATTTTGACTGTACACTTATTGATGTTTATGGGATTGATTCACTATATATCACTTTGTGAGCACTGTGTGTTTAGCTTGAGAAAGGCTCTGGTCAGAGCCGAAACGTTGCTGCTATTGGGTGAATAAACTACCACATTCTTTTTGAAAGACTGCCTCTTTGTAATTTTTTGGAGTTTATAGAAGACTGTGATCCTGGTCTGTGGCATGCACTTGATTTTTCTATCATTCAGTTGCTGCTGATATTGCCTTTTTTTATTTTTCCCGCACCCTAATGTCGGTGTGTCGTATTAGAAATCTGTAAGTGGTAGCTTTAACAGCACAATTACCAGGCAGGCTCCTCACCAAAAGGTTCTGTCTTTGGGTCATTTCAATAAAATATTTTTAGAATACTTTCGTCCCTATAAAATGAAAAAGTTTATACACCGCTCTTCTGCTTTGCTGTTACGTTGTTCACGGTTTCCATCAGTATTCATTTGACTTCCAGCTGTGGCTGAATGTGATTGCTGCAGCGGACATGTGCCATTTATTGAAGTACATAAAGCTGAAGTGAGAAAAATCAGTGTTTTGTGCACTATGATAGATTTTCCCTTTGTAACAATGTAAGGTGGATTGCAGTCAGATTTGGACGCCGATTCTGCTATAGATTCAGCGCAGAGACCGCGCCAGAATCGGTGTCCAGATCAGCAGTGTGAATGTACCCTAAACTTTTATCAGGCAGCAATGTCCTAAAATATTTTTTAAAATAACCCGGACAACTCTGTGAGCGCCGGCATTGCCACACATGTCTGGCAAAGTAGAAGAAGTAGATGCTACAGGAAGTTTTCTGTCTACTTCCAACTTATTACTGTACCTTTCACTTATGTCTGAAGACACTAAACCGAATCTGATGAGCTACATACATGGTGGACTAACTAGCTCCTGAAATCTAGACTCTTCTCTGCTCCTATTGTATAGATTAACTCTCGGTCATTGTATGATTGTGTATTGGATGACGTATTCTAGTCAGACATGTAGGAGGGCTGTATTAAAGGGGTTTTCTCACCACATTGATTAGCTTTAAACGTGTAGGCAAAGATAAAGACTCGGACCAAATATTCCTATATTACCGACCACTTTTCTGCTTTTGCAGTGGCCAGATGGCGCTATCACTCCCTGCTGTGTCTTATCAGCAGCACAGGAACTTGTTAGTTTCTTACTGACAAACTTTATCCTTTTAGTGCTCTGTATCTTTCTGCCCTTCTGTTTAAACACTTCCATTACCTATATCCTTCTAACAAGCTCAGTTAAGAATAGCAGAGCGGATATGTCAATCACTGCTGTACCCACCCGTAGCCTAGCCAGGAAGTGTGAGCTGGAAGCTGGCTGTGAAGAGCAGGCTCTGTGTAACAGCCTGCTGAGAAATCCCCTGTAAAACCTCGAATAACGTAATATTTCAAGCAATACAGTGGGGAAAAAAATCTACATTTTGCTTCTTCCTGTAAAACACAGAATTAATGAAATGTTTATCACATTGTGGAATATAGAGGTTTAAGGAAAGTTGATTGTTGGAAAGGCCACAGAGCATACACCACAGGTTCAGCATCAGAAAGAGAATGTTAATTATTTTTCATGTTTTTCTTTCCTGTTCACTGGTAGAATGGCCTCTTGATAAAGGTCCATTCTGCCCCTGAAGGTTTTTAAAGTCGAATATGTAAGGAACTCATACAGACATCCTTTTGTCTAAGTAAAGGTGACTCACAACCTCCAAGCAATTTCCTATCCCAGTGTGTGTATCCTGGAAGAATATTTGCTTAATTATTTTGCTCACTGCTACCAGCACATACCGCTGTTCCATCCTTCCCTTGAATGGGCTTTATCAGATTGCTGCTGAAATATTCTGAGCAAAATGTTATGTTTTTTCCTTTTTCTAAATCTTTGCTGTCTTTATCAGCAAATTGCGTACACTGCACGGTGATGTAAGGCAGCAGGACAATTAATAATGTGTGTGATAAATATATTATTGTGTGGAATATGACAATATATATAAAATAAATGAAACACACACTGCTCAAAAAAATAAAGGAAGACTAAAATTTCACATCCTAGCTCTCCGTGAATAAAATGATGCAGTTCTTTATTCATTACATAATGGAATGCTTTGAGAACAATAAAACATAAAAATGATCAATGAAAATCATGATATTGATATTCCATGAAGTTCTGGATTTGGAATGATACTCAGAATCAAAGTGGAAAGTCAAATTTCAGGCCGATTCAGCTCTAGTGGAAAAGCCTCAATACAAGGAAATGAGGCTCAGTGGTGTGTGTGATCTCCAAGTGCCTTTATGACCTCCCTACAATGTCTGGGCATGCTCCTGATGAGGCGGCAGATGTTCTCCTAAGGGATCTCTTCCCAGATGTAGATTAAAGAATGTGGTGCATGGAACGAGACATGATGTCCTAGATGTACTTGTTTGGATCCAGGTCTGTGTAACAGGCAGGCTAGTTCATAACATCAATGCCTTCATCATGCAGGAACTGCTGACACACTTCAGCCACATGAGGCCTTGCATTGTTATGTATCAGAAGGAACCCAGGGCCCACTGCCCCCGCATATGGTCTCGCAATGGGTGTGAGGAGCTTATCCCGGTACCTAATGGCAATCATGGTACCTCTGGCTAGTACATAGGGGGCTGTGTGGCCCTCCAAAGAAATGCCTCCCCACACCATTACTGACACATGGCCAAACCGGTCATGCTGGACAGTTGTTGCAGGTGACAGAACGTTCTTCACAGCGTCTCCAGACTGTCTCACGTCTATCACGTGTTCATTGTGAACGTGCTCTCATCCATGAAAAGCACAGGGTGCCATTGTCAAATCTGCCAATCTTGGTGTTCTCTGGCAAATGCCAGTCGCACTGCACAGTGTTGGGCTGTAAGGCCAGCACTCACTTGTGGATGTCGTGCCCTGATACCACCTTATGGGGTCTGTTTCTGACAGTTGAACAGACACATGGATATTAGTGGCCTGCTGGAGGTTATTTGGCAGGGCTCTGGCACTAATCCTCCTGTTTCTCCTTGCAAAGTGCTCCTGCTGCTGGGTTGTTGCCTTCCTACAGGCCCCTCCACATCTCTTGGTGTACTGGCCTATCTCCTGGTATCTGCTCCATGCTCTGGACAGTGTGCTGGGCGACACCGCTAACCTTCTTGCCGCAGCACGCATTGATGTGCCATTATGGATGAGCTGCACTACCTGAGCAACTTCTGTGGGTTGTAGACACTGCCTCATGCTAACTCTAGGGGTGAGAGCAATGACAAAATGCAAAAGAGACCAAAACAGCCAAAAAAGATGAAAACGGAGAAATGGTCTGTGGTCACCACCTGCAGAACCACTACTTTGTAGGGGTTGTCTTGCCAATTGTACCTGTTTTCTTTTCTATTTGCACAGCAGCAGGAGAAATTGATTCACAATCTTTCGTATACGTATATATGTGTATACATAATATATAGTCAAGTCACATGCTGGGAGTGACTTAATAAGGTTCAGGTAGGTTGTCAAATGTCTCTGAAACCATACTGACTGCAGTGCACCCAACAACTGCTGGAAGGTGAGTGGGGGAGGATCCATATATTGGACATATTAACTGAGGCAGTCCCACAGACGCTGGGGAATTAGGTGACTAAGGTAGTATTTGAAAGTTTTGGCCATGCTCTTCCAGCCAAGTGTGGACATTTGTAGTGGTCTGATGCTGCGTTGTTTTCCTGGATGGTCCTGTCCAGCCTATGAAAGACAATTGGCATGTATAGGTGTTTGTGGTGTTCAAGGATGGATTCATACCCAAATTGGTTGAGAATACATTCTACATGGATGAATGGCCCAGAAAATGGCACAAAATATTCCACAGGGTATAACACTGCTACCACCAGCTTGTGTTCTCTGAGGTTTCTCATGTGACACGGAAATGTCAATCCGTTCAATGAAGCAGAAAATGTGACTCATCGGATAAGGAAACCCTTATCAGTGGATGTCCAATTCCAATACTGCTGTGAAAATTGAATCCTTTTCTGCCAATGCAACTTCGTTAATAGCTGCAGTGACCATTTGTCTGCTTTGTAGCACCATGTGCAATAGGGTTCACTAAACTGTTCTAGACATGCGCCTGGTAGCCTCCTAATTCTTTTTGGTGGTGAGGTGCTCCCTTGTAGCATGTCGATCTGTTGTTGTGCACCTTCATAGCCAACATTCACCTCTCACATCAATGGGACATAGTGCGCCGCAGTTTCCATGTTGCTTATTCTCAATGGAGCCATTTGTCCACTCAAGAACAAACTTGCAGCACGCAAACAATTCAGACTTCACAGTTTCAGAAATACTGTAATCCTTGTCTAAAAAGCCAATAATTGTCCCATTTTGCAACTCCATTAAATCGTCCCTTTTGACTGCAACAAGGTATATGTGTGCAGACGCACATCAGATCACCTGACTTTTTCCTCATGGGCTACGTGCTGCCAACGTTAAAAGTAGGAAGTGGTCATAATATCGTGACTAGACTGTGTATGTAATACATATTTATTATACACTTTATAGGACTGAAAGTATTTTGTTGTCATGGGGGCCGCGGGTGCCACGGCTGCCCGCGCCCATCTCCCTGCCCTGCCCGGGCGCCGCACTTAACCAGCCACGCCCTCCGTGAACGCTGCCTGTCGTTCCGGCCCGCCGCGTGCGAGCCCGTGTCCCTAGCCGCGCTCGACGCTGATCTGGATTTAAAGGGCCAGCGCCCAGTCATTGGTTTAATGCTGGCGCTGTCCTATTAAGTACACGCCTCCCCCCAACACACCTTGCCAGTTCGTTGGGTGTGCGCCCAGTTAGTTTAGAGTATTGAGTCTGTTCTGATCGCCCGTGTACCAGTCCTTTGCTTACCGTTCCTGACCTTGCCTGTTTGCAGCCCGCCCTGACCGTCTGCCTGTCTCGACCACGAACCTCTGCGCGCCCTGCCCTGACCTTCTGCCTGTCCAGACTACCCCTTCGATTAACGATTCTGTACCACGCACTACCCCGGCCGCCATCGCTAGCAAGTCACGTCAGGGGTAACGACCAGGTAGCCACACGCCGCAGGCAAGTCCATCCCGCGTTGCGGCAGGCTCTGGTGACAACCAGGGGCTAACTTAGACTCCGTTCCCTGACGTGGCTTACACCAACGCTAGCGGTGTCCAGCGAATCCACCATACCCGTTACAGTACGAACTGCATGGATTCCGCCCGGGTACCTCTGCCTGAACTCCGGACGTTGCGACGGCTTGTCCGCCCAGCAGAGTCAGCGTAGTCGGACCACCTCGTGGCCATGAAGCTCAGATCTTGCAGTCAGTTTACCGCCATCGGCGACTGCTCACCGTCTCGCCAGCACCTGTTGCCCCTGCGATTTCACCGGACCTTCTCTGCATCTCCCGCTCCCCTCTCTCTATGATGGAGACCCAAAGAATATGCAGGGGCTTCCTCTGACAATGCTCCACCACATTGAGATGCTTGGACATCAATTCCCCACTGAGCGGGCTAAAGTGGCCTATCATTTAGCCTCCTAACTGGCGAAGCTCTGGCCTGGGCCACCCCGCTATGGGATCGAGGAGATCGCTCACGGCAATCTAGCAAGGCTTCCTCCAGGGAATTCCGCACTTCCTTCGAGGAACCTGGCCGCACCTCGTCCGAGGGCTGCTGCATTGCTTCGCCTCTGTCAAGTGATTCTACGGTGGGACAGTAATCTTCAGTTCGTACGTTAGCTCAGAACTCGACTGCAACAACGAGGCTCTGGTGGCGACTTTCTGGCAATGCCTCTCGGGACGTGTTCAAGATAGCTCGCGGCTCGGATTCTGCCATCCTCTCTGGACAAATTGCTTCGGCTGGCCACCCGATCGCCATTCGCTTGGCGGAGAGACAACAAGAGCACCGTCTCCAATGCGATCAACTCGACCACGCCGGCCTCTTTGGGCTGTCCGGTGCGTCCGGAACCTCTCGCACGACATTGGAGCTCGCAGGGGAGGCATCCTAGTGTCAGTGCGGCCTCTCCCCGTCGACCATTCCGTACGATGTGGAACTTTCCCGACTGACAGTAACCTTCAGGCCACCGCCTTCCGGACTCCAGGGTCCCGCTGGTAACTTTAATAGCCATGACTGGTTCTAAGTTTCCGGCTTCCAGTGACCACTCTGCAGAAAACCATGTTTTTCCTCCTCTGTCAGATGGCGAATGCCTCAAGGATGCCATTCGGTTCTGCACTGCGCCCCTCACCCTGCAGATTGGCGGCGCTACACCAGGAAAGGGTGAAGCTCCTCGTGCTGCCCTCGTCCTCTTCTGAGATCCTTCTGGCCTTCCCTGGTTGCAAGAGCAGCTCCGATCTAGACTGTAACACAGGCAAGATCCTTCGTTGGGCCCGGCAGGTCACTCACGTTGCCTGGTGGCCCTCCGCCCTGGTCTGCTTCTGCAAAACCTTCGAAGTCCTCTGCCAGGTCAGCCTGCCTCCTTACCAGGACTTTGCCGACAGTCTTCTCCGAAAAGACAAGCCGAAACTCTGCCCCGCACCGCCTTCGACTGCCCTATCGATCTGCAACCCGGTACTACACCTCCCCGAGGCAAGAGTCTACCCTCTTTCGTCCCGGAGACAAAGGAGATGTCGGAGTGTATGCAAGAGAATCCGCCGCTAGGCTTTATATCACCAAGTCATCCTCACCTGCGGGACCGGATTCTTCTAGTCGAAAAGAAAGATGGAACCTCCGCCCCTGTATCGATATCGTGTCAACAATAAGAAAACCATAAAGAATCGATATCCCCCTGCCTTTGATTCTGAGCTATTGACCCCCTACGTGGCGCAAAAAATTTTCTCTAAATTGACCTTCGTGGTGCTTAAAATCTGATTCGTGTTCGGGAAGCGACGAATGGAAAACAGCCTTTAACACCCGTGATGGCCACTCGAATATCTGTCATGCCCTTGGCCTTTGCAACCTCCGGGCATTTTTCCAGAAACTTCAACAACGAGATCTTCCGCGACCTCCTCTATGTCCTGTGTCCTCGTTTACCTTGGATGACATCCTATCTTCCTCTCCAGACCTCGCAGGTTCACCGCCATCACGTCCCGCCTGGTGCTCAAACGTCTCCGAGACCATCAGTGTAAGCCAAATTAGAGAATGCTATTTAGCGCACTTCGTTGCCCTTCCTGGGTACATAGTCGCGGATCAAGGACTCCAATGGACCCATCTAAACCTGTCTGCAGTTCTACAGTGGCCCGACCATGGTCTTCGGGCTATCCAACGTTTACTAGGGCTTTGCGAACTACTACAGACAGTTCATCTCGCACTTCTCCACGCTCGTAGGCCCCGCGGTGCACTGACGAAGAAAAACCCCAACCCCAAAATCCTGCCTCCGGAGCTCAAGCAGCCATTGAGCATCTCAAGTCCGCATTTGGCTCGGCCCCTTGTGCTATCTCCCCGGACCCACTGCTTCCGTTTGTTCTGGAGGTGGAACGCCTCTTCTGTCAGGTGCCGGAGCTGTCCTCTTCAAAAGTCTGCCTCCGGAAACTGCGTACTTGCTGATTCTTCTCAAGAACCTTCACGCCAGCCGTAGCGAAGTGATTCTATTGGAGATCTGAACTATTGGCCATTTAAATTGGCCCTAAAGAATGGCGGCACTTGTTGGAGGGGCTCGCCACCCCTACGAAATCCTTCACAGATTCACAAAAACTCCTCTATCTTCAACTGCTCAACGTCCTAAATCCTCGTCAAGCCAGGTGGTCCCTCCTTCCTTCGCCCACTTTGACTTCTTCCTTCACTTTCGGCCAGCTGAGAAGAACGTCAGGGCGGTGCCTTTTCTCGATTCTCGACACTGTGGCCACTGAACACCTTGCAAGCATATATTCCTCCAGAACGGCTCCACCCCCCCCCTCACGGCAGCCCCCGTGGGCTTAAACACCCACCTCCGGAAAGACTTATGTCCGCACCGCCATGCGCTCGTATTCAAAAGTGGGGACACTCATCCGTACTGCTGGCCATCCTGAGTGCATAAGTCTCTGCGGATAATCTCTCGCTATTACTGGTGCCCCCCTGGCCTCAAGATGTTTAGAGAATTATGTCCTGGCCTGCACCTCCTGTTCTCGTAACAAGTCCCTCGCCTCCACCGCGGGTCTACTACTACCTCTCCCAGTGCCTGAAAGTCCTTGTTTCCATATCCGCCATGGACTTCATTACCGACCTTCCGGCCTCATTGGTAATAGACATTTGGTGGTGACCCGATAGGTTCTCCAAAATGGCCCATTTTGTCCCTCGGCCCGGGTTACCCCTCCACCCATTTATTGCCCAACACCTTTTGCCAGCACGTGTTTTCGTCTACATGGCTCCCGTTACATATTCGTTTCTGCTAGGGGTGCCAGTTTGTGTCTAAATTCTGGCGGCTCGTGTACTCATTACGGTTCAGGTCTATGACTTCTCGTCGCCTATCAAACAACGGCAGGTAAGAGAGGTAGTGGGGACCTACCTACGACATTTTGGTTTCCGCCCGCCAGGATAACTGGTCCGGACCACCTCCCCATGGCGGAATTGTCATACAACTCCTTGGACCTGAATCCTCAGGACCTCTCCCTTTTTGTTGTCCTTTTTTGTTGTCCTTGGGTCTACATCCCCCGCCCGCCTCTCCCTCTGGCCTACTTCGTGTGACGTTCCCACCCAACCGTGGATCCCAAGTAACAGGACATCAAGTCTCTCTGCAATCACACGTCATGCCTTCTCGGCCTCCTTCTCGTATTACAAAGCCCAGGCCGACATACCGAGACCGGCGCCCATAATTTAAGCCGGGTGACAGGTTTTGGCTATCTGCCAAAGCACTTCGCTTCAAAGTGCCCAGCTACAACTGGTCCAAAGTATTTGGGCCCTTTGTGTACTCTCGGCAGTTAAATCCGGTTGTCCTACAAGCTCCGGTTGCCTCCCACTCTGCGGATCCCGAACTCCTTCCATGTCTCGCTCCTCACGCCGGTGGTGCTGAATCGCTTCTCCGTAGATCCTGTCTCCCTTCTCTTGTGGCCGATTCCGTTAACATCTTGGGGTAAAGGGAAAGGTCCTGGGGAAAAGACAGTGAGGGAAGGGGTTTTTTATTTCCCCAAAACCGACTGGAAAGGGGGTTGGGGCCCTGGGGAGCGTTCGGGGAACCTACCAACCTGCCCTTTAAACCAACCTGAGGCCTGACCTCCTTGCGGGTTTTCCCCAAAAAAGAGGGGGAGCCCAAAAAGGGGGGGGGGGGCGGAAACCTGTCATTGGGGCCGCGGCACCGCTGCCCCCGCGGTCTCCCCTTTTCCTTTCCGGGGCCCACCTGGCCCCGGGTGCCGCGGCCCCCCCGGCGCCCATCTCCCTTCTGCCCGTTTTTCCCCGGCGCGGGTCCAGGGCTGCCGCGCCCTTTCTCCCTGCTCCCGGGGCCCCCCGGGACACTTACCGGGCCCACGCCCCCGGGTTGAACGAGCCTCTGTCCGTTCCGGCCGCCGCGCCGTGCCCGTGTCCCTGGGCGCGCGCGCGGCTGGTCTGGTTTTAAAGGGGGCCGCCCCCCAGTAAATTGGTTTTGTTTGGGCGCGGGGCCCTTTTTTCCGGTAACCCCCCAAACCCCCTTGCTAGTTCGTTAGTTGCGTTCCAGTTAGTTTAAGATTAAAGGGGCTTTTTCCTGACCCCGGGGTGTACCAGCCCCTTTGGGCTTACTTTTCCTACCTTGCTGTTTGCCCCCCCCCCCTGACCGTCTGCCCTCTGACCACAACCTCTGCCCCTGCCCGGGCCCCTTCCTCCCTGCCCCCCGACTACCCCTTCGGTTTAACGTTTCCCTTTTCCCAAAGGCCCCTACCCCGGCCGCCATCGCAAAAGTCACGTCGGGGAAACGACCGGGGTAGCCTCACGCCGCAGAAAGGGGTCCATCCCGTTTTTGGCGGCGGGCTCTTTTAAAACCGGGGGCGGACTTAGACCCCGGGTTTCCCTAAAATGGCTTACCCCAAATGCAAAGCGGTGGTCCAGCGAATCCACCATACCTTTTACTTTTGGTTATTTGCAAAAATGGAAAAAATTTGGGAAAAAATCCATTTCCAGCATTTAAAATCCTAAGTTTATAAAGTATGAAGAGAAATTATTTCAAACCTTTTCAGTTGCACCTGTCTATAAGAAGTACATGGATATTTCTGACCTCTAAGTAATCGCATTGCCATGGCTTCAGTGTGTAGTTTTCCTAAAAAAATTTAAACATGCCTCCTGTTTAATTGTTCACTTTTCGGGGAAGAAAACTTTTATCCTTTAAAAATCTGTCACCCAGGCCATCGGTTTTCAAATTTCCTCTTACCCGGTGAAAACTTCACCCATTCTTGTCCAAATTTCAGCAAAATTTGCTTGCCCTTGTGGGCTTTTAACAGTACCCTCTTCTTATCTCTCCATGCCTATCAATTGTGCTGCAGAACAGTTTTATTACCTTTCATTCTTATAGTAGTCTTTACTTATAGAGCACCGGTTGCTACCCCTTAAATGTTTTGTTTTGGTTTTGGGCACATGTCCCCTTTTCTGGTAAAAGGGGGGGGGAAAAAAAAAAAAAAAAAACAATAAGAGAAAGGGCAAATGCACCCACCCATAGGAAAAAAATCGGTCGGGAAGCCCGATGGGTTTTTTGCCCCCGGGCGGAAAAAAGGTTTTGGTGCTAAATTTCCCACAAAAACCGCAGTTTTTATTTTTTGGGCCATCGGCCCTTTTAAAATTAAAATGTACGGAATCAAAAGGGCAAAATGTGGGACTCTAGCAGAATGTACAACGCAGCACATGTTTTTCATTGCACAGTATACCGTCGGATTCTCGCCGGTTTAAAAATACTGAAACTGCTAAAAAATCTCACGATATTCCTGTGCGGTTTAGACATAGCCTAAGGTTCCTGCTACCAAGCGATTACAATCTATGACTAAAACGGAATGAGAAAGAAGTTTGTCATGGGCTTGTACCCAGATACACAAATGAGTGCTGGCAGGTCATTGAAGAGTATACAAGGCACATACATATTCTATAGACATTTAATACCACTCAGGATAATGTTATAAAATGTTATTTCTTTTTGTCCAGGAATGTTTAGCATTGATATCACAAAATAAACTTTTTTTTGACAATATGATGAAAATAAATAAAAGGGGTTTTGCCAAAAAAGTGAGTTCCGTACCTTTTTTTCCCTGCTCGGGAACAAAAATTAAAGAAATGCTGATATGGGGGAGGGAGGAGGGATAAGCAGAGAGCGTCTGCAAACCCTTACTCAAAAATTTACATTAAAACCCAAATAAAATTCTCTAAACCAGACAGCCCCAACAGGGGGCAATTTTCTCCCCACCCCCCTTGAAAGCCCCTTTCATTTTCCCCTGTCTTCAGATAAGAAGGCAAGCAGGGCCCAGATCGCCCGGGTCTTCTAATGTAAACTTTCGGGAAACCCAAAAGGGAAACTAAGGAAGGCTGTACTCTGGGGCCTTCCCCTTTTTTTAATCGAAAATATATTTAAAAAGTGTTTTAAAAATACCCTTTTTGGGAGGATCCCACATCAACAATACATCGTGGAAAAAACCCCTTTTAAAGGGTTTAAATTTTTATATTTTAAAAATTTTTGGAGACAAAAAAAAGGGGGTTGGAAAAATTTAAAAAAGGGGTTATATAAGTTTATTAGAAATATAGAAAAGTGCTTCCACTCCCTGGCAGCACTGTAGTTTTCATGCTGCCAGGGATTGGTATGTGTGAGGTTTCCTATGTTGAGTGAGCAGTGGAGATTACTTTTAAGGAGGGGGGAAAACAGATTGTTTAAAACGCCCTGGGGGGCTTTACATGACTGGGGGCTAAACGAGACTGCCAGTTTCAGACAGTACTTTAAAGTATGTAAAAACACCATTTTTAAGCATTTAAAAACCCCTTTATTTACATGCTTTGTTCTTGTTACTTATGGGGTTCGGCTTTGGGAAAGACCTTCCTTCACTGTTTTCCCAATACCCCCTTTTTACAACCATTCAAAATGCCCCTTGGGAAAGGGGGTTTGTCCCCCAAAGGACCAATCCCTTTGAAGTTCCTCTTTGAAGGAAGTGAGGACTTCAGCTGTTTGCCAACATTTGGAGTTATTCTTTCTCAGGCTGCCTTCATGGGTGGTGGACTTTCTTCGTTCCAGGCCTTAATATTGATTTTACACGTGTAAGTTGATGTATGCAAACTTTAAATTTTTATTTTTATTTTAAAAACACTGTTCAATTAAATTTTTAAAAATTTTGTCTGTTTAGCCTTTCCATAAACCTGCAGTATCTCACAATATTTACGTTTTTAGTAAATATGGCATTGTATCTTTTCATGGGACAACACTTATGAAACACATTGACTACTTTTAAAATTTTTTTCCGGTTTCAGCTTGCATAACAGTTTAAATTTTTGGGGGGGCCCTCAATGTCTAAACCACTGGAACAAAAATTTTCACCAAAACGTCCTTTGTTTCTGTGACTCATTAGTGTTAAAAGGTCTTGGGTGTAAATGGGGAGTAGTTGTGTTAATATCGCTCTCACACTGGTCACTGGAAATTCAACATTGAATACCTCATTTCCTGAGGGTCTAGGGAAAAAAAGTTTTTTTTCTCCCACATAAAAATGCAGTTGTCCCAAAAAACAGGGGGTTTTTACGCAGAACGGCCTCCCATGGTCGTCAAAAAAGTTAGGCCCTGTCTCTGTGTCGTATCTAGGGGATTGGGCTTTTCCAAAAAAGACCCTCAAAGCTGCCACAGCCCGCAGAGGTTAAAGGATTTGAAGGGGCAGCCTGTCAATTTTCCCAACCACACGGGTGCACACTGCCTTCAAATCAGTCGGTGGCTTTGTCCCAGAAAGAAGCTTCTTTTAAAAAACGTTTCGGAACCATGATCTTTCTCTGAGAGAAATAAGATAAACAAACTTTTTGTTTCCCAAAGGGGTTTAAGCTGGGGTGACAGCAGCTAGGTGAAGGGAAAACAAAGACAAATGTCTTGCCTTTCATTCCCAAACATGGGTGGAGGGCGGCAGGTTTGGGGGGGGCAAAGAGTGCTGTCCCTGTGGGGACTAAAATTTCATTTTGGGAAACCCTGAAAACCAAAATGCACGAGACATAAAGGGGAAACAGAGCATGATTCCCCCCTCCTTCCAGAAACGGGGCCCCCGGACAGTAATTGAACAAATGACCACAAAAACCCCTTTCCCCGACACCACCCCTTGCTAAAGAAAATGAAATAAAAATGCCCGGACTGGGCCCAACAGATTTTTCCCGACCTAAACCCTATTGAGCATCTTTGGGGCCTCCTCAAACGGAAGGGGGGGGGGGAGGGGAATTTCAAGGGCTTTAACACCACCAACCCCCGTGATGTCGTCAAAGGAGGGGTTGGGAAAGAGGAAATTCCCCCGGCTCAACCTGTGAAGCTGTATGAACTTCGCCCAAGGATTGAGGCAGTTTTTTGGGAAAATAAAGGGGGAAAACAAAAAAATTGGGCGCTTTGGCACAATTTTTTCCATTTCACTTTTGGGGGGGTACCACTTTTGGTTTCCCCTGGGGTTTAAAACAGATGGCTAAGTGTTGATTTTTGAGGGGGACACCAGAATTTTTCACTTTAAACAAGCTGACTTTCTTCTTTTAAATTTTGGGCCCAAACTTTAGTGTTGTCCCATGAAAATAAAAAAAAAAAAAAATCTCAAGAATGGAGGGGGGTTAAATCCCCTTTTTTAATAAGTATTATACCATTTACCAAGGAAATGAGTGTTTTCCCTTGGGAAATTTCCAGGTTTTTTAAATTTAATGGGCCTGGTTTTTATTATGGCAAATCTGCTTTTGCAGCTTGTATAGAAAGTAAGGAACGATGATTAGAGAGATCAGAAAAATCTCGTGCCCTAGCTTTTCATTTTTCCCTTTTTACACATCATTTGGGTTTTAGCACTAAAGGGGTATTTTCCTGTTTAAAAAAACTCGCGTTGCGGGAAAGGCACAATTTCTTTTAAATTAAAATAGAATATCCAAAATTGATAGCACAGTTTTTTTTGATCCCCATGTTTTCCCGGGAAAATATTTTTTAAATCTTTTTTTATGTTTATATTAAAAAAATTTTTTTTTTTCAAATCCTAAATTTTTACGGGGAACCCAAAAAAACCAAAGCCCCTGGCAGTGAAAGAAATGGGACAGTCACACTCAAATTGGGAGACAGGCAGTAAATCTTTTTAAGTTTTCATTCAGCTTTATGTAGAAACCACACCCCGTAAGGGAGAATCGAAAGGGAAACCCCTTGTTTTTTCCCTCCCCTTTACCACGGGGACCCCGGGATCTGGGCTTTGCTGCATGGAGGTCTTAGGTTGCTATCCCTAATGCCCACCCGAATGGCAGTGGCTAACATCCAAAAGGAGTATTACATGAACAGATGAGTTTAAATTTGTCAATGGTCAAAGGGAGTGAAGACTTTTCAAGGCAAAGAAAAAACCAAAAAATGAGGGTAGGGAAACCCGACAGGTTGGGCTTTCCCAAGGGTAAGCGAAAATTGGAACCAGAAAAACACACCAAAATTTCCCAAGGAAACCAAATCAATTTTATGCACAAAAAAATGATAAGTTTTTTCCCCCAAATGGGGAAAAGGCCCCTGGGGGGCCCCTGAAATTTCTTTTTTAACCTGTGGTGGGCATGGGGTCTTCAATTGGGCTGCTCCCGAAACATTTGTTGCTTCGGGGAAAAAGGGAGCCAAGGGAAAGGAGCAATAGAGGGCAGTAGTTCAAAAAATTTAAAAAGGTCCCCAAAAAACAAATTTTGGGGACTAGCCTAAAACGTGTAGGGTGTCTTTTCACTTCATACTTTGGTATCCTCCCCAAAGGGAAATTGTAGTGTAAAATTAGATTTTTTAAGGTTTTTCAGGCAGGGGGTTTAAAATTGACCTGTATATAATAAGCCCCCCAAAATTATGAAAAAGAACCCTAAGTCTAATTGTAGTAAACATTTTTGGGGGCCCGCAACATTTAAAGGGGTTTTTAAAAATTAATTTTTCCCTTTTAATGAAAATTTTTAAAAAAATAATGCCCCCCTTTCTGTGCTATAAAATTTCCTTGCAGCTGTGTCCAAATTTCAAGAATTTGTACAGATTTAGCCATCTCATCCAAAAACTGGGGAACCCTATTCCCAGATTTTATACCAGTTCTTCACGTCTTCATGTTTTGTAGCCTAAGCTCTTCCATGCTCTGCTACATGCTCAGACTGAAGTTTAAATCCAATTCCCAAAATTTTGCTCCTTTTTAAAAGCTGTGCATGGTCAACTTCTTGGCCCACATCTTGAATTTAAAAAAAGTTGAAATCAATAGAAAGTTTAGCATGTGCGATAAACCCAATCTAAAGAAAAAAGGGGTAACTCTGGGTGCACCCTACCCGAAGGATTTTGGGGGAGGGTGCCTTTCCCAAACCCATAAAATTTTTCCCCCGGGGTAAATTTCCCTTTTTTTGTGCACATAATTGTCACAGATAAACTTGAAGTGAAGAGTTCCACTTTGGAGAGGACTTAAAGGGGTTTTGCCAAGAAGTAATTTCCTCACCTAACAGGCTGAACTGTCCTCTTGGGCCATGAAAAAAAGGGGGATTTTTTTTTCCCGTGTTTAAAAAAACAAGTGCCTCCTCCCTTATGTCATCGCACCAACCCCCCAGGGAAAACTCCCAAGGCTGATATTCAGTCCTGGGATTAAGCAAACATTGTTTGGCTAAACCACAAGATGAAACTGTATTGTGTACAAGCTCACAGGTTTTTTTTTTTTCTTCCCCCCAAACTGCTCAGGGGGGAAATTTAAACCCAAAAAAAGGGATTGGTTTCACGAAATGGGTTCAGGGGGAGGGGGGAGAGCTGAAAGGGGGCGTATGGGATTTTTTTTCAGATAATTACATTAAAAAAAACCCACCCGTTCTTATACGCCCAAAACAGGGTTTGTTCTCGTCTCCCTTTATGTGGGCCCCCCCCAATAAGAAGTGAAACAACGCAAAACAAAGGCCGAACACTTCCCGTCAAAAGCCCAAGGAAAACAGGGAAACTAAGGGCACTAAACAAGGGGGCCCGCTCTCAAAGCTCACTTTTTTTTAATACATATAAATTAAAAAAAGTTATTTAAAACCTATTTTTTGGGGGATCCCAAAAAAATTTTTGGGAGCGTACACTTTGTTTTTTTATGGTCATTGAGTAAAGGACCCAAACCAAACTTTAAAAAAGTGTATTAAAAGCGATTATCCTACAAC